>OY992884.1:88419091-88424091 GCA_963921405.1 Cepaea hortensis | reverse complement strand
AATGGAACGGCGACAGCAGCAGTAGAAGAAGAAAAAGGAGGAGGAGCGAGGAAGAGGAGAGAGGAGGAGGAGGAGGGAGGAGGAGGAAGGAAGAGGAGATGGAGGAGAGGAGGAGGAAGAGGGAGGTGGAGGAGGGAGGAGGAAGATGGAGGTGGAGGAGGGAGGAGGAGGAGGAGGGAGGGAGGAGGAGGAGGGATTAGGAGGAGGAGGAGGAGGAGGGAGGAGGATGATGAGGGAGGAGGAGCAGGGAGGATGAGGAGGAGGAGGGGGAGTAGAGGGAGGAGGAGGGAGGAAGAGGAGGGAGGAAGAGGGGGAAGTGAGGAGGGAGGTGGATGAGGGGGAGGAGGAGGACGGAGGAGGAGGGAGAGGGATTATGAGGGAGGAGGAGAGAGGAGGAGGAGGAAAGGAGGAGAAGTGGGAGGAGGAGAAGGAGGAGGAGGGAAAGAGGAGAAGGAGGATAAGGGAAGAAGAGGGGGAGGAGGATTGGGAGGAGGAGGAGGTGGAGGGGTGAGGAGGAGGGGGAAGAGGAGGAGGTTATAACGTATATGCCTGTAGATAACTGTAGCGAAAAGGTCCACCTATTTGAGAAATATGCAACAATTTTACATATATAGCAATGCTATTAGAAGTTATGACCCGGCATGCCTTTGCCCAACTCCTGGCGGGGAGCGTCTCATTAAATTCATACAACAAAAAAAAAGTAACTTAAAAGAATGTCCTTCCACACACCATCCATTATTTTTTTATTGAAAACTGTTTTTAATCACCTACATGACTGTAGATAACTTCTTTAAGCATAAAAAGAAGAGTTACAGTGTGATGCATTATGCATTATTTTTATGAAAACTTTGAAAATGCCTTAAAGATTATTTCATTATTTATTATAACTCATATGCCTGTAAATAACTATAGACAAAGAGTTTAAATCTTTGAAAACGATGCAACAATCTGACTATAAAGTATATAGCAATGTTATTAAAAGTTATGCACCTTGAAACAACTTTTCTAGAGTTAAGTCCCCTTGCTATATCGAAATTCTAATGAAAAATGAAATATTAAATTATATTAAGTAAGTAGCCGATTTTACACTAAAAAAATATGACAGTTGGCAGCGCGGAAATGAGAGGAAGACGTGTAGAAAATTTCATCTCAATCGGATGGGCCGTTCGCGAACGCATAAAGGACATACATACATACAGTCTCTTGTATATATATATATACTAGCTGACCCTGCCCGGCTTCGCCCAGACCCTGGTGGGGAGCATCTCATTTAATTCATATAAGTAGTCATATAAGTTCTCGTTCCCGTTACCGACTGACTGTCTGTCTGTCTGTCTGTCTGTCTGTCTGTCTGTCTGTCTGACCCGGCCCGGCATTGCCCAGCTCCTGGTGTGGAGCATCTCATTTAATTCATATAAGTAGTCATATAAGTTCCCGTTCCCGACTGTCTATCTGTCTGTCTATCTGTCTGTCTATCTGTCTGCCTGACCCTGCCCGGCTTCGCCCAGTCCCTGGTGGGAAGCATCTCATTTAATTCATATAAGTAGTCATATAAGTTCCCGTTCCCGTTACCGACTATCTGTCTGTCTGTCTGTCTGTCTGTCTGTTTGTCTGTCTGTCTGTCTGTCTGTCTGAACCGGCCCGGCATCGCCCAGCTCCTGGTGTGAAGCATCTCTTTAATTTATATAAGTAGTCATATAAGTTCCTGTTCCCGACTGTCTATCTGTCTGTCTATCTGTCTGCCTGACCCTGTCCGGCTTCATTAAATTCATACAACAACAAAAAGTAACTTAAAAGAACGTTCTACCACACACCATCCATTATTTTTAATGAAAACTCTTTCTAATCACCTGCATGACTACAGTAACTTCTTAAGCAAAAAAAGATGAGTTACAATGTTATGCATTGTGCATCATTTTTATGAAAACTTTGAAAATGCCTTACAGATTGTATCATTATTTATTATAACTCATATGCCGGTACATAACTATGGACAAAGAGTTTATAAATCTTTGAAAACGATGCCACAATATGACTATAAGTTATACAGAAAAGTTATGCCCCTTGAAATAACTTTTATAGAGTTAGGTCCCCTGAGATATATGAAATTATGATGAAAAATGAAAAATGAAATAATACTGAGTAAGCAGGCGATTTCACACTAACACAATATCACAGTTGGCAGCTCTGGAATGAAAGGAAGGCGTGTAGAAAATTTCATCTCAATCGGATGGGCCGTTCGCGAACAAATAAAGGACATACAGACATAAATACATACATTTGGACGGAGATCCTTTTTTATATATAAGATATATATATATATATATACCAGCTGACCCTGCCCGGCTTCGCCCAGACCCTGGTGGGGAGCATCTCATTTAATTCATATAAGTAGTCATATAAGTTCTCGTTCCCGTTACCGACTGTCTGTCTGTCTGTCTGTCTGTCTGTCTGTCTGTCTGTCTGACCCGGCCCGGCATTGCCCAGCTCCTGGTGTGGAGCATCTCATTTAATTCATATAAGTAGTCATATAAGTTCCCGTTCCCGACTGTCTATCTGTCTGTCTATCTGTCTGTCTATCTGTCAGTAGGGATGAATAGGAGGGAGGAGGAGGGATTAAGAGAAGGAGGGGGAAAGGGGAGAAGGAGGAGGGAGGAGGAGGGAGGAGGAGGAAGAGGGATGAGGAGGGAGGAGGGGGAGGAGGAGGGAGGAGGGTGAAGGAGGAGGAGGAGGGAGGAGGGTGAAGGAGGAGGAGGAGGGGGAGGAGGGAGGGGGAGGAGGAGGGAGAAGGAGGAGGAGGGAGGAGGAGAACGCAGGTGGGGGAGGAGGAGGAGGGAGAGGGGGAGGAGGAGGGAGGAGGTGGAGGGAGAAGGAGGAGGGAGGAAGAGGTAGAAGGAGGAGGGAGAAGGAGGAGGAGGAATGATGAGGAAGGAGGAGGAGGAAGAGGGATGTGGAGGAAGGAGGAGGAGGGAGGAAAAGGGAGGAGGGAGGAGGAGAGAGGAGGAGGAGAGAGGAGGAGGAGAGAGGAGGAGGAGGGAGGAGGAGAAGGGAGTAGGAGGGATGAGGAGAACGGAGGAGGAGAGGGAGGAGGAGGGAGAAGGGAGGGGAGAGGGAGGAGGGGGAGGAGGAAGAGGAGGAGGGAGGAGGTAGAGGGAGGAGGAAGGAGGAGGTAGAGGGAGGAGGAGGGAGGAGGTGGAGGGAGTAGGAGGGAGGAGGATGGAGGAGGGGAGAGGAAGAGGGAGGAGGGAGAAGAGGAGGGTGGAGGGAGGAGGTAGAAGGAGGAGGAGGGATGAGGCGGAGGGAGTAGGAGGGAGGAGGATGGAGGAGGAGGGGAGAGGAAGAGGGAGAAGGAGGAGGGAGAGGGAGGAGGTAGAGGGAGGAGGGGGAGGAGGTAGAGGGAGGAGGAAGAGGAGGAGGGTGGAGGGAGGAGTTAGAGGGAGGAGGAGGGGAGGAGGTAGAGGCAGGAGGAGAAGAGAGGAGGAGA
This sequence comes from Cepaea hortensis, assembly GCA_963921405.1. Classification (NCBI taxonomy): domain Eukaryota; kingdom Metazoa; phylum Mollusca; class Gastropoda; order Stylommatophora; family Helicidae; genus Cepaea; species Cepaea hortensis. The sequence goes on along the minus strand of OY992884.1, from coordinate 88,420,607 downwards.
GAGTTCGCCATTCCGAATTCATACTCGTCTAGGTTCTGTGATTTTGGTCCTTCCATTGATTGTTCTTCCCTTCTACACGACTGTAGATAACTTCCTTACACATAAAAAGATGAATTGTTATTGATATTGCCGTGGCATGGAGGCATATATATCAGCAGCAGAGTTGAACGCCTACGCCAGCCGGCACGGCACTTGATGATGATGATGATTGCCGTGTGACGATTCTGTGTAGTCACGTCATTTTCTTCCCTTTCCCTAGCGTTTTGGTTCGGGGATTCTTTCATCAGCATCATCATATATTTACGTACGTATTTTGGGAATGGGAGGAGGGAGGAGGAGGAAAAAGAAAAAAAAAATACGACAGTTGGCAGCGCTGGAATGAAAGGAAGGCGTGTAGAAAATTTCATCTCAATCGGATGGGCCGTTCGCGAACGTATAAAGGACATACATACATACATACAGACAGACAGACAGACAGACAGACAGACAGACGGAGATCCTAATTTATATATAAGACTAGCTGACCCTGCCCGGCTTCGCCCAGACCCTGGTGGGGAGCATCTCATTTAATTCATATAAGTAGTCATATAAGTTCTCGTTCCCGTTACCGACTGTCTATCTGTCTGTCTGTCTGTCTGTCTGTCTGTCTGTCTGTCTGTCTGTCTGTCTGTCTGTCTGACCCGGCATCGCCCAGCACCTGGTGTGAAGCATCTCATTTAATTTATATAAGTAGTCATATAAGTTCCTGTTCCCGACTGTCTCTCTGTCTGTCTGTCTGTCTATCTGTCTGCCTGACCCTGTCCGGTTTCGCCCAGTCCCTGGTGGGGAGCATCTCATTTAATTCATATAAGTAGTCATATAAGTTCTCATTAAATTCATACAACAAAAAAAGTAACTTAAAAGAATGTCCTTCCACACACCATCCATTATTTTTAATGAAAACTCTTTCTAATCACCTGCATGACTACAGTAACTTCTTAAGCAAAAAAAGATGAGTTACAATGTTATGCATTGTGCATTATTTTTATGAAAACTTTGAAAATGCCTTACAGATTGTATCATTATTTATTATAACTCATATGCCGGTATATAACTATGGACAAAGAGTTTATAAATCTTTGAAAACGATGCCACAATATGACTATAAGTTATACAGAAAAGTTATGCCCCTTGAAAAAACTTTTATAGAGTTAGGTCCCCTGAGATATATGAAATTATGATGAAAAATGAAAAATGAAATAATACTGAGTAAGCAGGCGATTTCACACTAACAAAATATCACAGTTGGCAGCGCTGGATTGAAAGGAAGGGGTGTAGAAAATTTCATCTCAATCGGATGAGCCGTTCGCGAACGTATAAAGGACATACAGACATAAATACATACATACATTTGGACGGAGATCCTTTTTTATATATAAGATTAACATTTTTCACTTACAAAACAGAAAGCTATTTTTATATAGCACTAGCTGACCCGGCCCGGCTTTGGCCATTCCCTGGTGGGGAGCATCTCATT
>OY992884.1:88389091-88414091 GCA_963921405.1 Cepaea hortensis | reverse complement strand
GACCCGGCCCGGCATTGCCCAACTCCTGGTCGGAGCATCTCATTTAATTCATATAAGTAGTCATATAAGTTCCCGTTCCCGACTGTCTGTCTGTCTGTCTATCTATCTGTCTGTCTGTCTGTCTGACACGGCCCAGCCCATGGTGGAGAGCATCTCATTTAAATCATATAAGTAGTCATATAAGATCCCGTTCCCGACTATCTGTCTGTCTGTCTGTCTTGGGTAAATGTAGGAGGGAGGAGGAAGAGGGAGGTGGAGGAGGGAAGAGGAGGGAGGAGGAGGGAGGAGGAGACAGGAGACAGGAGGAATAGGAGGGAGGAGGAGGAATTAGGAAGAGGAGGGAGGAGTAGGGTGGAGGAGGAGGGGGAGGAGGAGGGAGGAGGAAGAGGGAGAAGGAGGGAGGAGGAGAACGCAGGAGGAGGAGGAGGGAGGAGGAGGAGAGGGAGGAGGAGGGAGAGGGAGGAGGGAGGAGGAGGAGAGAATAGGTGGAGGGAGGAGGCGGAGGGAGCAGGAAGAGGGAGGAAGAGGGAGGAGGAAGAGGGAGAAGGAGGAGGGAGGAGAAGGAGGAGGGAAGAGGAAGGAGGAGGAGAGAGTGGGGAGGAGGGAGGAGGCGGAGGGAGGAAGAGGGAGGAGGTAGAGGGAGAAGGAGGAGGGAGGAGAAGGAGGGAAGAGGATGAGGGGGAGGAAGAGGAAGAGGGAGGAGGAGGAATGTGAAGGGAGGAGAAGGGAGGAGGTAGAGGGAGTAGGAGAGAGGAGGAGGAAGAGGGAGGAGGAGGAATGTGAAGGGAGGAGGAGGGAGGAGGTAGAGGGAGGAGGAGGAGGGAGGATTAGAATGGAGGAGGAGGGATGAGGAGGAGGAAGGAGGAGGGGAGGAAGAAGGAGGAGGGAGGAGGAGAGATGAGGGGGAGGAGGGAGGTGTAGGAGGGGGAGGAGGAGAAGGGAGGAGAAGGGAGGAGGGCGAAGGAGGAAGGAAGAGGAGGGCGAGGAGGTAGGAGAAGGGAGGAGGAAGAGGGAGGAGGAGGGAGGAGGAAGAGTGGAGGAGGGAGGAGGAGGGAGGAAGAGATAGGCGGAGAGAGGAGGAGGAGGGAGGAGGAGGAGTAGGGATGAATAGAAGGGAGGAGGAGGGATGAGGAGGGATTAAGACAAGGAGGGGGGAAAGGGGAGAAGGAGGAGGGAGGAGGAGGGAGGAGGAAGAGGGAGGAGGAGGGAGGAGGAGGGAGGAGGAGGGAGGAGGAGGGAGGAGGGTGAAAGAGGAGGAGGAGGAGGGAGGAGGGTGAAGGAGGCGGAGGAGGGGGAGGAGGGAGGGGGAGGAGGAGGAAGAAGGAGGAGGAGGGAGGAGGAGAGAGGAGGAGGGAGGAGGTGGAGGGAGAAGGAGGAGGGAGGAAGAGGTAGAAGGAGGAGGGAGAAGGGAGAGGAAGAGGAGCAGGAGGAATGATGAGGAGGGAGGAGGAGGAAGAGGGATGTGGAGGAAGGAGGAGGATGGAGGAGGTAGAGGGAGGAGGTAGAGGGAGGAAAAGGGAGGAGGGAGGAGGAGGAGAGGAGGAGGGAGGATGAGAAGGGAGTAGGAGGGATGAGGAGAAGGGAGGAGGAGAGGGAGGAGGGAGAAGGTAGGGGAGAAGGAGGAGGGAGAGGGAGGAGGGGAGGAGGAGGGAGGAGGAAGAGGGAGAAGGAGGGAGGAGGAGAACGCAGGAGGAGGAGGAGGAGAGGGAGGAGGAGGGAGAGGGAGGAGGAGGGAGGGAGGAGGAGAGAGTAGGTGGAGGGAGGAGGCGGAGGGAGCAAGAATAGGGAGGAAGAGGGAGGAGGAAGAGGGAGAAGGAGGAGGGAGGAGAAGGAGGAGGGAGGAGGAAAGAGGAGGAGCGAGTGGGAGGAGGGAGGAGGCGGAGGAAGGAAGAGGGAGGAGGAAGAGGGAGAAGGAGGAGGGAGGAGAAGGAGGGAAGAGGATGAGGGGGAGGAGGAGGAAGAGGGAGGAGGAGGAATGTGAAGGGAGGAGGAGGGAGGAGGTAGAGGGAGGAGGAGGAGGGAGGAGGAGAGAGGAGGAGGAAGAGGGAGGAGGAGGAATGTGAAGGGAGGAGGAGGGAGGAGGTAGAGGGAGGAGGAGGAGGGAGTAGGAGAATGGAGGAGGAGGGATGAGGGGGAGGAGGGAGGGGGAGGAGGAGAAGGGAGGAGAAGGGAGGAGGAGGGCGAAGGAGGAAGAAAGAGGAGGGCGAGGTTGTAGGAGGAGGGAGGAGTAGGAGGAAGAGGGAGGAGGAGGGAGGAGGAAGAGAGTGGAGGAGGGAGGAAGAGATAGGCGGAGAGAGGAGGAGGAGGGAGGAGGAGGAGTAGGGATGAATAGGAGGGAGGAGGAGGGAGGAGGAGGGATTAAGAGAAGGAGGGGGAAAGGGGAGAAGAAGGAGGGAGGAGAAGGAGGAAGAGGGAAGAGGAGGGAGGAGGAGGGAGGAGGAGGGAGGATTAGGGAGGAGGATGGAGGTGGGTGAAGGAGGAGGAGGAGGGAGGAGGGTGAAGGAGGAGGAGGGGGAGGAGGGAGGGGGAGGAGGAGGGAGAAGGAGGAGGGAGGGAGGAGGAGAACGCAGGTGGGGGAGGAGGAGAAGGGAGGAGGGAGAGGGGGGAGGAGGAGGAGAAAGGAGGAGGGAGGAGGTGGAGGGAGAAAAAGGAGGGAGGAAGAGGTAGAAGGAGGAGGGAGAAGGAGGAGGAGGAGGAATGATGAGGAGGGAGGAGGAGGAAGAGGGATGTGGAGGAAGGAGGAGGAGGGAGGAGGTAGAGGGAGGAAAAGGGAGGAGGGAGGAGGAGAAGGAAGTAGGAGGGATGTGGAGAAGGGAGGAGGAGAGGGAGGAGGAGGGAGAAGGAGGAGGGGAGAGGGAGGAGGAGGAGGGAGGAGGAGAGAGGAGGAGGAGTGATGAGGAGGAAGAGGGAGGAGGAGGAATGTGAAGGGAGGAGGAGGGAGGAGGTAGAGGGAGGAGGAGGAGGGAGTAGGAGAAATGGAGGAGGAGGGATGAGGGGGAGGAGGGAGGGGTAGGAGGGGGAGGAGGAGAAGGGAGGAGAAGGGAGGAGGAGGGCGAAGGAGGAAGAAAGAGGAGGGCGAGGTTGTAGGAGGAGGGAGGAGGAGGAGGAAGAGGGAGGAGGAGGGAGGAGGAAGAGAGTGGAGGAGGGAGGAGGAGGGAGGAAGAGATAGGCGGAGAGAGGAGGAGGAGGGAGGAGGAGGAGTAGGGATGAATAGGAGGGAGGAGGAGGGAGGAGGAGGGATTAAGAGAAGGAGGGGGGAAAGGGGAGAAGAAGGAGGGAGGAGAAGGAGGAAGAGGGAAGAGGAGGGAGGAGGGAGGGAGGATTAGGGAGGAGGATGGAGGTGGGTGAAGGAGGAGGAGGAGGGAGGAGGGTGAAGGAGGAGGAGGGGGAGGAGGGAGGGGGAGGAGGAGGGAGAAGGAGGAGGAGGGAGGAGGGAGGAGGAGAACGCAGGTGGGGGAGGAGGAGAAGGGAGGAGGGAGAGGGGGGAGGAGGAGGAGAAAGGAGGAGGGAGGAGGTGGAGGGAGAAAAAGGAGGGAGGAAGAGGTAGAAGGAGGAGGGAGAAGGAGGAGGAGGAGGAATGATGAGGAGGGAGGAGGAGGAAGAGGGATGTGGAGGAAGGAGGAGGAGGGAGGAGGTAGAGGGAGGAAAAGGGAGGAGGGAGGAGGAGAAGGGAGTAGGAGGGATGTGGAGAAGGGAGGAGGAGAGGGAGGAGGAGGGAGAAGGAGGGAGGGAGAGCGAGGAAGGGGAGGAGGTAGAGGGAGGAGGAAGAGGAGGAGGGTGGAGGGGGAGGCGGAGGGAGTAGGAGGGGAGGAAGATGGAGGAGGAGGGGAGAGGAAGAGGGAGAAGGAGGGAGGATGGAGAGGGAGGAGAGGGAGGAGGTAGAGGGAGGAGGAAGAGGAGGAGGGTGGAGGGAGAAGTTAGAGGGAGGAGGAGGGGAGGAGGTAGAGGCAGGAGGAGAAGAGAGGAGGAGGGAGTTCGCCATCCGAATTCATACTCGTCTAGGTTCTATGAATTTCGGTCCTTCCATTGATTGTTCTTCCCTTCTACACGACTGTAGATAACTTCCTTACACATAAAAAGATGAATTGTTATTGATATTGCCGTGGCATGGAGGCATATATATCAGCAGCAGAGTTGAACGCCTATGCCAGCCGGCACGGCACTTGATGATGATGATGATGATGATTGCCGTGTGACGATTCTGTGTAGTCACGTCATTTTCTTCCCTTTCCCTAGCGTTTTGGTTCGGGGATTCTTTCATCATCATCATCATATATTTACGTACGTATTTTGGGAATGGGAGGAGGGAGGAGGAGGAAGAAGAAAAAAAAGTACGACAGTTGGCAGCGCTGGAATGAAAGGAATGCGTGTAGAAAATTTCATCTCAATCGGATGGGCCGTTCGCGAGCGCATAAAGGACATACATACATACATACAGAAAGACAGACAGACGGAGATCCTAATTTATATATAAGACTAGCTGACCCTGCCCGGCTTCGCCCAGACCCTGGTGGGGAGCATCTCATTTAATTCATATAAGTAGTCATATAAGTTCTCGTTCCCGTTACCGACTGTCTGTCTGTCTGTCTGTCTGTCTGTCTGTCTGTCTGTCTGTCTGTCTGTCTGTATGTATGTATGTATGTATGTCTGTCTGTCTGTCTGTCTTTCTGTCTGTCTGTCTTTCTGTCTGTCTGTCTGTCTCACCCGGCCCGGCATCGCCCAACTCTTGGTGTGGAACATCTCATTTAATTCATATAAGTAGTCATATAAGCTCCCGTTCCCGTTCCCGACTATCTATCTGTCTGTCTGTCTATCTATATGTATGTCTGTCTGTCTGTCTGTCTGTCTGTCTGTATGTCTGATCCGGCCCGGCTTCGCCCAGCCCCTGATGGCGAGCATCTCATTTAATTCATATAAGTAGTCATATAAGTTCCCGTTCCCGACTGTCTGTCTGTCTGTCTGTCTGTCTGTCTGTCTGTCTGTCTGTCTGTCCGTCCCTCCCTCTCTCTCTGTTTGTCTGTCTGTCTGCCTGTCTGTCTAATCATTTATTGGTTGCAGTTAGAACAACCTTAGATAAACGAAGACCAACTTACAAAAAGCATTAGAAAGAGCACTTGAAAGATCTTTACATCTTCCCCAACAATTAACTTGGGTAAATGGAGCGGCGGCAGCAGCATCAGCAGAAGAAGGAAAAGGAGGAGTAGACAACTGCAGCGAAAAGGTGGGTCTGTCTATCTATCTGACCCGGCGTGGCTTCGCCCAGCTCCTGGCGGGTAGCGTCTCATTAAATTCATACAACAAAAAAAGTAACTTAAAAGAATGTCCTTCCACACACCATCCATTATTTTTAATGAAAACTCTTTCTAATCACCTGCATGACTACAGTAACTTCTTAAGCATAAAAATATGAGTTACAATGTTATGCATTGTGCATTATTTTTATGAAAACTTTGAAAATGCCTTAAAGATTGTATCATTATTTATTATAACTCATATGCCGGTACATAACTATAGACACAGAGTTTATAAATCTTTGAAAACGATGCCACAATATGACTATAAGGTATACAGAAAAGTTATTCCCCTTGAAATAACTTTTACAGAGTTAGGTCCCCTGAGATTTTGAAATTATAATGAAAAATGAAAAATTAAATAATATTGGGTAAGCAGCCGATTTCACACTAAAAAAATATGACAGTGGGCTGCGCTGGAATGAAAGGAAGGCGTGTAGAAAATTTCATCTCAATCGGATGGGCCGTTCGCGAGCGCATAAAGGACATATGGACATACAGACAGACAGACGGAGATCGCCTTTTATATATAAGATATATATATATATATATATATATATATATATATATATATATATATATATATATAATATATATATATATATATATATATATATATATATACTAGCTGACCCGGCCCGGTTTCGCCCAGTCCTTGGTGGGGAGCATCTCATTTAATTCATATAAGTAGTCATATAAGTTCTCGTTCCCGTTACCGACTATCTGTCTGTCTGTCTGTCTGTCTGTCTGTCTATCTGTCTGTCTGTCTGTCTGACCCGGCCCGGCTTCGCCCAGACCCTGATGGGGAGCATCTCATTTAATTCATATAAGTAGTCATATAAGTTCCCGTTCCCGACTATCTATCTGTCTGTCTGTCTGACCCGGCCCGGCATTGCCCAACTCCTGGTCGGAGCATCTCATTTAATTCATATAAGTAGTCATATAAGTTCCCGTTCCCGACTGTCTGTCTGTCTGTCTATCTATCTGTCTGTCTGTCTGTCTGACACGGCCCAGCCCATGGTGGAGAGCATCTCATTTAAATCATATAAGTAGTCATATAAGATCCCGTTCCCGACTATCTGTCTGTCTGTCTGTCTTGGGTAAATGTAGGAGGGAGGAGGAAGAGGGAGGTGGAGGAGGGAAGAGGAGGGAGGAGGAGGGAGGAGGAGACAGGAGACAGGAGGAATAGGAGGGAGGAGGAGGAATTAGGAAGAGGAGGGAGGAGTAGGGTGGAGGAGGAGGGGGAGGAGGAGGGAGGAGGAAGAGGGAGAAGGAGGGAGGAGGAGAACGCAGGAGGAGGAGGAGGGAGGAGGAGGAGAGGGAGGAGGAGGGAGAGGGAGGAGGGAGGAGGAGGAGAGAATAGGTGGAGGGAGGAGGCGGAGGGAGCAGGAAGAGGGAGGAAGAGGGAGGAGGAAGAGGGAGAAGGAGGAGGGAGGAGAAGGAGGAGGGAAGAGGAAGGAGGAGGAGAGAGTGGGAGGAGGGAGGAGGCGGAGGGAGGAAGAGGGAGGAGGTAGAGGGAGAAGGAGGAGGGAGGAGAAGGAGGGAAGAGGATGAGGGGGAGGAAGAGGAAGAGGGAGGAGGAGGAATGTGAAGGGAGGAGAAGGGAGGAGGTAGAGGGAGTAGGAGAGAGGAGGAGGAAGAGGGAGGAGGAGGAATGTGAAGGGAGGAGGAGGGAGGAGGTAGAGGGAGGAGGAGGAGGGAGGATTAGAATGGAGGAGGAGGGATGAGGAGGAGGAAGGAGGAGGGGGAGGAAGAAGGAGGAGGGAGGAGGAGAGATGAGGGGAGGAGGGAGGTGTAGGAGGGGGAGGAGGAGAAGGGAGGAGAAGGGAGGAGGGCGAAGGAGGAAGGAAGAGGAGGGCGAGGAGGTAGGAGAAGGGAGGAGGAAGAGGGAGGAGGAGGGAGGAGGAAGAGTGGAGGAGGGAGGAGGAGGGAGGAAGAGATAGGCGGAGAGAGGAGGAGGAGGGAGGAGGAGGGAGGAGTAGGGATGAATAGAAGGGAGGAGGAGGGATGAGGAGGGATTAAGACAAGGAGGGGGGAAAGGGGAGAAGGAGGAGGGAGGAGGAGGGAGGAGGAAGAGGGAGGAGGAGGAGGGAGGAGGGAGGAGGAGGGAGGAGGAGGGAGGAGGGTGAAAGAGGAGGAGGAGGAGGGAGGAGGGTGAAGGAGGAGGGAGGGGGAGGGGGAGGAGGAGGAAGGAAGGAGGAGGAGGGAGGAGGAGAGAGGAGGAGGGAGGAGGTGGAGGGAGAAGGAGGAGGGAGGAAGAGGTAGAAGGAGGAGGGAGAAGGGAGAGGAAGAGGAGCAGGAGTATGATGAGGAGGGAGGAGGAGGGAAGAGGGATGTGGAGGAAGGAGGAGGATGGAGGAGGTAGAGGGAGGAGGTAGAGGGAGGAAAAGGGAGGAGGGAGGAGGAGAGAGGAGGAGGGAGGAGGGATGAGAAGGGAGTAGGAGGGATGAGGAGAAGGAGGAGGAGAGGGAGGAGGAAGAAGGTAGGGGAGAAGGAGGAGGGAGAGGGAGGAGGGAGGAGGAGGGAGGAGGAAGAGGGAGAAGGAGGGAGGAGGAGAACGCAGGAGGAGGAGGAGGAGAGGAGGGAGGAGGGAGAGGGAGGAGGAGGGAGGAGGAGGAGAGAGTAGGTGGAGGGAGGAGGCGGAGGGAGCAAGAATAGGGAGGAAGAGGGAGGAGGAAGAGGGAGAAGGAGGAGGGAGGAGAAGGAGGAGGGAGGAGGAAAGAGGAGGAGCGAGTGGGAGGAGGGAGGAGGCGGAGGAAGGAAGAGGGAGGAGGAAGAGGGAGAAGGAGGAGGGAGGAGAAGGAGGGAAGAGGATGAGGGGAGGAGGAGGAAGAGGGAGGAGGAGGAATGTGAAGGGAGGAGGAGGGAGGAGGTAGAGGGAGGAGGAGGAGGGAGAGGAGAGAGGAAGGAGGAAGAGGGAGGAGGAGGAATGTGAAGGGAGGAGGAGGGAGGAGGTAGAGGGAGGAGGAGGAGGGAGTAGGAGAATGGAGGAGGAGGGATGAGGGGGAGGAGGGAGGGGGAGGAGGAGAAGGGAGGAGAAGGGAGGAGGAGGGCGAAGGAGGAAGAAAGAGGAGGGCGAGGTTGTAGGAGGAGGGAGGAGTAGGAGGAAGAGGGAGGAGGAGGGAGGAGGAAGAGAGTGGAGGAGGGAGGAAGAGATAGGCGGAGAGAGGAGGAGGAGGGAGGAGGAGGAGTAGGGATGAATAGGAGGAGAGGAGGAGGGAGGAGGAGGGATTAAGAGAAGGAGGGGGAAAGGGGAGAAGAAGGAGGGAGGAGAAGGAGGAAGAGGGAAGAGGAGTGAGGAGGAGGGAGGAGGAGGGAGGATTAGGGAGGAGGATGGAGGTGGGTGAAGGAGGAGGAGGAGGGAGGAGGGTGAAGGAGGAGGAGGGGGAGGAGGGAGGGGGAGGAGGAGGGAGAAGGAGGAGGAGGGAGGAGGAGAACGCAGGTGGGGGAGGAGGAGAAGGGAGGAGGGAGAGGGGGGAGGAGGAGGAGAAAGGAGGAGGGAGGAGGGGAGGGAGAAAAAGGAGGGAGGAAGAGGTAGAAGGAGGAGGGAGAAGGAGGAGGAGGAGGAATGATGAGGAGGGAGGAGGAGGAAGAGGGATGTGGAGGAAGGAGGAGGAGGGAGGAGGTAGAGGGAGGAAAAGGGAGGAGGGAGGAGGAGAAGGAAGTAGGAGGGATGTGGAGAAGGGAGGAGGAGAGGGAGGAGGAGGGAGAAGGAGGAGGGAGAGGGAGGAGGAGGAGGGGTGGAGGAGAGGAGGAGGAGTGATGAGGAGGAAGAGGGAGGAGGAGGAATGTGAAGGGAGGAGGAGGAGGAGGTAGAGGGAGGAGGAGGAGGGAGTAGGAGAATGGAGGAGGAGGAGGGATGAGGGGGAGGAGGGAGGGGTAGGAGGGGGAGGAGGAGAAGGGAGGAGAAGGGAGGAGGAGGGCGAAGGAGGAAGAAAGAGGAGGGCGAGGTTGTAGGAGGAGGGAGGAGGAGGAGGAAGAGGGAGGAGGAGGGAGGAGGAAGAGAGTGGAGGAGGGAGGAGGAGGGAGGAAGAGATAGGCGGAGAGAGGAGGAGGAGGGAGGAGGAGGAGTAGGGATGAATAGGAGGGAGGAGGAGGGAGGAGGAGGGATTAAGAGAAGGAGGGGGGAAAGGGGAGAAGAAGGAGGGAGGAGAAGGAGGAAGAGGGAAGAGGAGGGAGGAGGAGGGAGGAGGAGGGAGGATTAGGGAGGAGGATGGAGGTGGGTGAAGGAGGAGGAGGAGGGAGGAGGGTGAAGGAGGAGGAGGGGGAGGAGGGAGGGGGAGGAGGAGGGAGAAGGAGGAGGAGGGAGGAGGGAGGAGGAGAACGCAGGTGGGGGAGGAGGAGAAGGGAGGAGGGAGAGGGGGAGGAGGAGGAGAAAGGAGGCAGGGAGGAGGTGGAGGGAGAAAAAGGAGGGAGGAAGAGGTAGAAGGAGGAGGGAGAAGGAGGAGGAGGAGGAATGATGAGGAGGGAGGAGGAGGAAGAGGGATGTGGAGGAAGGAGGAGGAGGGAGGAGGTAGAGGGAGGAAAGGGAGGAGGGAGGAGGAGAAGGGAGTAGGAGGGATGTGGAGAAGGGAGGAGGAGAGGGAGGAGGAGGGAGAAGGAGGAGGGAGAGGGAGGAAGGGGAGGAGGTAGAGGGAGGAGGAAGAGGAGGAGGGTGGAGGGGGAGGCGGAGGGAGTAGGAGGGAGAAGATGGAGGAGGAGGGGAGAGGAAGAGGGAGAAGGAGGGAGGGATGGAGAGGGGAGGAGAGGGAGGAGGTAGAGGGAGGAGGAAGAGGAGGAGGGTGGAGGGAGGAGTTAGAGGGAGGAGGAGGGGAGGAGGTAGAGGCAGGAGGAGAAGAGAGGAGGAGGGAGTTCGCCATTCCGAATTCATACTCGTCTAGGTTCTATGATTTCGGTCCTTCCATTGATTGTTCTTCCCTTCTACACGACTGTAGATAACTTCCTTACACATAAAAAGATGAATTGTTATTGATATTGCCGTGGCATGGAGGCATATATATCAGCAGCAGAGTTGAACGCCTATGCCAGCCGGCACGGCACTTGATGATGATGATGATGATGATTGCCGTGTGACGATTCTGTGTAGTCACGTCATTTTCTTCCCTTTCCCTAGCGTTTTGGTTCGGGGATTCTTTCATCATCATCATCATATATTTACGTACGTATTTTGGGAATGGGAGGAGGGAGGAGGAGGAAGAAGAAAAAAAAGTACGACAGTTGGCAGCGCTGGAATGAAAGGAATGCGTGTAGAAAATTTCATCTCAATCGGATGGGCCGTTCGCGAGCGCATAAAGGACATACATACATACATACAGAAAGACAGACAGACGGAGATCCTAATTTATATATAAGACTAGCTGACCCTGCCCGGCTTCGCCCAGACCCTGGTGGGGAGCATCTCATTTAATTCATATAAGTAGTCATATAAGTTCTCGTTCCCGTTACCGACTGACTGTCTGTCTGTCTGTCTGTCTGTCTGTCTGTCTGTCTGTCTGACCCGGCCCGGCATCGCCCAGCTCCTGGTGTGAAGCATCTCATTTAATTTATATAAGTAGTCATATAAGTTCTCATTAAATTCATACAACAAAAAATGTAACTTAAAAGAATGTCCTTCCACACACCATCCATTATTTTTAATGAAAACTCTTTCTAATCACCTGCATGACTACAGTAACTTCTTAAGCAAAACAAGATGAGTTACAATGTTATGCATTGTGCATTATTGTTATGAAAACTTTGAAAATGCCTTACAGATTGTATCATTATTTATTATAACTCATATGCCGGTACATAACTATGGACAAAGAGTTTATAAATCTTTGAAAACGATGCCACAATATGACTATAAGTTATACAGAAAAGTTATGCCCCTTGAAATAACTTTTACAGAGTTAGGTCCCCTGAGATATATGAAATTATGATGAAAAATGAAAAATGAAATAATACTGAGTAAGCAGGCGATTTCACACTAACAAAATATCACAGTTGTCAGCGCTGGATTGAAAGGAAGGCGTGTAGAAAATTTCATCTCAATCGGATGGGCCGTTCGCGAACAAATAAAGGCCATACATACATACAGACATACAGACAGAGATACGCACATCCTAATTTATATATAAGACTAGCTGACCCGACCCGGCTTCGCCCAGTCCCTGGTGGGAAGCATCTCATTTAATTCATATAAGTAGTCATATAAGTTCTCGTTCCCGTTACCGACTGTCTGTCTGTCTGTCTGTCTGTCTGTCTGTCTGTCTGTCTGTCTGTCTGTATGTATGTATGTATGTATGTATGTCTGTCTGTCTGTCTGTCTTTCTGTCTGTCTGTCTTTCTGTCTGTCTGTCTGTCTCACCCGGCCCGGCATCGCCCAACTCTTGGTGTGGAACATCTCATTTAATTCATATAAGTAGTCATATAAGCTCCCGTTCCCGTTCCCGACTATCTATCTGTCTGTCTGTCTATCTATATGTATGTCTGTCTGTCTGTCTGTCTGTCTGTCTGTATGTCTGATCCGGCCCGGCTTCGCCCAGCCCCTGATGGCGAGCATCTCATTTAATTCATATAAGTAGTCATATAAGTTCCCGTTCCCGACTGTCTGTCTGTCTGTCTGTCTGTCTGTCTGTCTGTCTGTCTGTCTGTCCGTCCCTCCCTCTCTCTCTGTTTGTCTGTCTGTCTGCCTGTCTGTCTAATCATTTATTGGTTGCAGTTAGAACAACCTTAGATAAACGAAGACCAACTTACAAAAAGCATTAGAAAGAGCACTTGAAAGATCTTTACATCTTCCCCAACAATTAACTTGGGTAAATGGAGCGGCGGCAGCAGCATCAGCAGAAGAAGGAAAAGGAGGAGTAGACAACTGCAGCGAAAAGGTGGGTCTGTCTATCTATCTGACCCGGCGTGGCTTCGCCCAGCTCCTGGCGGGTAGCGTCTCATTAAATTCATACAACAAAAAAAGTAACTTAAAAGAATGTCCTTCCACACACCATCCATTATTTTTAATGAAAACTCTTTCTAATCACCTGCATGACTACAGTAACTTCTTAAGCATAAAAATATGAGTTACAATGTTATGCATTGTGCATTATTTTTATGAAAACTTTGAAAATGCCTTAAAGATTGTATCATTATTTATTATAACTCATATGCCGGTACATAACTATAGACACAGAGTTTATAAATCTTTGAAAACGATGCCACAATATGACTATAAGGTATACAGAAAAGTTATTCCCCTTGAAATAACTTTTACAGAGTTAGGTCCCCTGAGATTTTGAAATTATAATGAAAAATGAAAAATTAAATAATATTGGGTAAGCAGCCGATTTCACACTAAAAAAATATGACAGTGGGCTGCGCTGGAATGAAAGGAAGGCGTGTAGAAAATTTCATCTCAATCGGATGGGCCGTTCGCGAGCGCATAAAGGACATATGGACATACAGACAGACAGACGGAGATCGCCTTTTATATATAAGATATATATATATATATATATATATATATATATATATATATATATATATATATATATATATATATATATATATATATATATATATACTAGCTGACCCGGCCCGGTTTCGCCCAGTCCTTGGTGGGGAGCATCTCATTTAATTCATATAAGTAGTCATATAAGTTCTCGTTCCCGTTACCGACTATCTGTCTGTCTGTCTGTCTGTCTGTCTGTCTATCTGTCTGTCTGTCTGTCTGACCCGGCCCGGCTTCGCCCAGACCCTGATGGGGAGCATCTCATTTAATTCATATAAGTAGTCATATAAGTTCCCGTTCCCGACTATCTATCTGTCTGTCTGTCTGACCCGGCCCGGCATTGCCCAACTCCTGGTCGGAGCATCTCATTTAATTCATATAAGTAGTCATATAAGTTCCCGTTCCCGACTGTCTGTCTGTCTGTCTATCTATCTGTCTGTCTGTCTGTCTGACACGGCCCAGCCCATGGTGGAGAGCATCTCATTTAAATCATATAAGTAGTCATATAAGATCCCGTTCCCGACTATCTGTCTGTCTGTCTGTCTTGGGTAAATGTAGGAGGGAGGAGGAAGAGGGAGGTGGAGGAGGGAAGAGGAGGGAGGAGGAGGGAGGAGGAGACAGGAGACAGGAGGAATAGGAGGGAGGAGGAGGAATTAGGAAGAGGAGGGAGGAGTAGGGTGGAGGAGGAGGGGGAGGAGGAGGGAGGAGGAAGAGGGAGAAGGAGGGAGGAGGAGAACGCAGGAGGAGGAGGAGGGAGGAGGAGGAGAGGGAGGAGGAGGGAGAGGGAGGAGGGAGGAGGAGGAGAGAATAGGTGGAGGGAGGAGGCGGAGGGAGCAGGAAGAGGGAGGAAGAGGGAGGAGGAAGAGGGAGAAGGAGGAGGGAGGAGAAGGAGGAGGGAAGAGGAAGGAGGAGGAGAGAGTGGGAGGAGGGAGGAGGCGGAGGGAGGAAGAGGGAGGAGGTAGAGGGAGAAGGAGGAGGGAGGAGAAGGAGGGAAGAGGATGAGGGGGAGGAAGAGGAAGAGGGAGGAGGAGGAATGTGAAGGGAGGAGAAGGGAGGAGGTAGAGGGAGTAGGAGAGAGGAGGAGGAAGAGGGAGGAGGAGGAATGTGAAGGGAGGAGGAGGGAGGAGGTAGAGGGAGGAGGAGGAGGAGGGAGGATTAGAATGGAGGAGGAGGGATGAGGAGGAGGAAGGAGGAGGGGGAGGAAGAAGGAGGAGGGAGGAGGAGAGATGAGGGGGAGGAGGGAGGTGTAGGAGGGGGAGGAGGAGAAGGGAGGAGAAGGGAGGAGGGCGAAGGAGGAAGGAAGAGGAGGGCGAGGAGGTAGGAGAAGGGAGGAGGAAGAGGGAGGAGGAGGGAGGAGGAAGAGTGGAGGAGGGAGGAGGAGGGAGGAAGAGATAGGCGGAGAGAGGAGGAGGGAGGAGGAGGAGTAGGGATGAATAGAAGGGAGGAGGAGGGATGAGGAGGGATTAAGACAAGGAGGGGGGAAAGGGGAGAAGGAGGAGGGAGGAGGAGGGAGGAGGAAGAGGGAGGAGGAGGGAGGAGGAGGGAGGAGGAGGGAGGAGGAGGGAGGAGGGTGAAAGAGGAGGAGGAGGAGGGAGGAGGGTGAAGGAGGCGGAGGAGGGGGAGGAGGGAGGGGGAGGAGGAGGAAGAAGGAGGAGGAGGGAGGAGGAGAGAGGAGGAGGGAGGAGGTGGAGGGAGAAGGAGGAGGGAGGAAGAGGTAGAAGGAGGAGGGAGAAGGGAGAGGAAGAGGAGCAGGAGGAATGATGAGGAGGGAGGAGGAGGAAGAGGGATGTGGAGGAAGGAGGAGGATGGAGGAGGTAGAGGGAGGAGGTAGAGGGAGGAAAAGGGAGGAGGGAGGAGGAGAGAGGAGGAGGGAGGATGAGAAGGGAGTAGGAGGGATGAGGAGAAGGGAGGAGGAGAGGGAGGAGGGAGAAGGTAGGGGAGAAGGAGGAGGGAGAGGGAGGAGGGGAGGAGGAGGGAGGAGGAAGAGGGAGAAGGAGGGAGGAGGAGAACGCAGGAGGAGGAGGAGGAGAGGGAGGAGGAGGGAGAGGGAGGAGGAGGGAGGAGGAGGAGAGAGTAGGTGGAGGGAGGAGGCGGAGGGAGCAAGAATAGGGAGGAAGAGGGAGGAGGAAGAGGGAGAAGGAGGAGGGAGGAGAAGGAGGAGGGAGGAGGAAAGAGGAGGAGCGAGTGGGAGGAGGGAGGAGGCGGAGGAAGGAAGAGGGAGGAGGAAGAGGGAGAAGGAGGAGGGAGGAGAAGGAGGGAAGAGGATGAGGGGGAGGAGGAGGAAGAGGGAGGAGGAGGAATGTGAAGGGAGGAGGAGGGAGGAGGTAGAGGGAGGAGGAGGAGGGAGGAGGAGAGAGGAGGAGGAAGAGGGAGGAGGAGGAATGTGAAGGGAGGAGGAGGGAGGAGGTAGAGGGAGGAGGAGGAGGGAGTAGGAGAATGGAGGAGGAGGGATGAGGGGGAGGAGGGAGGGGGAGGAGGAGAAGGGAGGAGAAGGGAGGAGGAGGGCGAAGGAGGAAGAAAGAGGAGGGCGAGGTTGTAGGAGGAGGGAGGAGTAGGAGGAAGAGGGAGGAGGAGGGAGGAGGAAGAGAGTGGAGGAGGGAGGAAGAGATAGGCGGAGAGAGGAGGAGGAGAGAGGAGGAGGAGTAGGGATGAATAGGAGGGAGGAGGAGGGAGGAGGAGGGATTAAGAGAAGGAGGGGGGAAAGGGGAGAAGAAGGAGGGAGGAGAAGGAGGAAGAGGGAAGAGGAGGGAGGAGGAGGGAGGAGGAGGGAGGATTAGGGAGGAGGATGGAGGTGGGTGAAGGAGGAGGAGGAGGGAGGAGGGTGAAGGAGGAGGAGGGGGAGGAGGGAGGGGGAGGAGGAGGGAGAAGGAGGAGGAGGGAGGAGGAGAACGCAGGTGGGGGAGGAGGAGAAGGGAGGAGGGAGAGGGGGGAGGAGGAGGAGAAAGGAGGAGGGAGGAGGTGGAGGGAGAAAAAGGAGGGAGGAAGAGGTAGAAGGAGGAGGGAGAAGGAGGAGGAGGAGGAATGATGAGGAGGGAGGAGGAGGAAGAGGGATGTGGAGGAAGGAGGAGGAGGGAGGAGGTAGAGGGAGGAAAAGGGAGGAGGGAGGAGGAGAAGGAAGTAGGAGGGATGTGGAGAAGGGAGGAGGAGAGGGAGGAGGAGGGAGAAGGAGGAGGGAGAGGGAGGAGGAGGAGGGAGGAGGAGAGAGGAGGAGGAGTGATGAGGAGGAAGAGGGAGGAGGAGGAATGTGAAGGGAGGAGGAGGGAGGAGGTAGAGGGAGGAGGAGGAGGGAGTAGGAGAATGGAGGAGGAGGGATGAGGGGGAGGAGGGAGGGGTAGGAGGGGGAGGAGGAGAATGGAGGAGAAGGGAGGAGGAGGGCGAAGGAGGAAGAAAGAGGAGGGCGAGGTTGTAGGAGGAGGGAGGAGGAGGAAGAGGGAGGAGGAGGGAGGAGGAAGAGAGTGGAGGAGGGAGGAGGAGGGAGGAAGAGATAGGCGGAGAGAGGAGGAGGAGGGAGGAGGAGGAGTAGGGATGAATAGGAGGGAGGAGGAGGGAGGAGGAGGGATTAAGAGAAGGAGGGGGGAAAGGGGAGAAGAAGGAGGGAGGAGAAGGAGGAAGAGGGAAGAGGAGGGAGGAGGAGGGAGGATTAGGGAGGAGGATGGAGGTGGGTGAAGGAGGAGGAGGAGGGAGGAGGGTGAAGGAGGAGGAGGGGGAGGAGGGAGGGGGAGGAGGAGGGAGAAGGAGGAGGAGGGAGGAGGGAGGAGGAGAACGCAGGTGGGGGAGGAGGAGAAGGGAGGAGGGAGAGGGGGGAGGAGGAGGAGAAAGGAGGAGGGAGGAGGTGGAGGGAGAAAAAGGAGGGAGGAAGAGGTAGAAGGAGGAGGGAGAAGGAGGAGGAGGAGGAATGATGAGGAGGGAGGAGGAGGAAGAGGGATGTGGAGGAAGGAGGAGGAGGGAGGAGGTAGAGGGAGGAAAAGGGAGGAGGGAGGAGGAGAAGGGAGTAGGAGGGATGTGGAGAAGGGAGGAGGAGAGGAGGAGGAGGGAGAAGGAGGAGGGAGAGGGAGGAAGGGGAGGAGGTAGAGGGAGGAGGAAGAGGAGGAGGGTGGAGGGGGAGGCGGAGGGAGTAGGAGGGAGGAAGATGGAGGAGGAGGGGAGAGGAAGAGGGAGAAGGAGGGAGGATGGAGAGGGAGGAGAGGGAGGAGGTAGAGGGAGGAGGAAGAGGAGGAGGGTGGAGGGAGGAGTTAGAGGGAGGAGGAGGGGAGGAGGTAGAGGCAGGAGGAGAAGAGAGGAGGAGGGAGTTCGCCATTCCGAATTCATACTCGTCTAGGTTCTATGATTTCGGTCCTTCCATTGATTGTTCTTCCCTTCTACACGACTGTAGATAACTTCCTTACACATAAAAAGATGAATTGTTATTGATATTGCCGTGGCATGGAGGCATATATATCAGCAGCAGAGTTGAACGCCTATGCCAGCCGGCACGGCACTTGATGATGATGATGATGATGATTGCCGTGTGACGATTCTGTGTAGTCACGTCATTTTCTTCCCTTTCCCTAGCGTTTTGGTTCGGGGATTCTTTCATCATCATCATCATATATTTACGTACGTATTTTGGGAATGGGAGGAGGGAGGAGGAGGAAGAAGAAAAAAAAGTACGACAGTTGGCAGCGCTGGAATGAAAGGAATGCGTGTAGAAAATTTCATCTCAATCGGATGGGCCGTTCGCGAGCGCATAAAGGACATACATACATACATACAGAAAGACAGACAGACGGAGATCCTAATTTATATATAAGACTAGCTGACCCTGCCCGGCTTCGCCCAGACCCTGGTGGGGAGCATCTCATTTAATTCATATAAGTAGTCATATAAGTTCTCGTTCCCGTTACCGACTGACTGTCTGTCTGTCTGTCTGTCTGTCTGTCTGTCTGTCTGTCTGTCTGACCCGGCCCGGCATCGCCCAGCTCCTGGTGTGAAGCATCTCATTTAATTTATATAAGTAGTCATATAAGTTCTCATTAAATTCATACAACAAAAAATGTAACTTAAAAGAATGTCCTTCCACACACCATCCATTATTTTTAATGAAAACTCTTTCTAATCACCTGCATGACTACAGTAACTTCTTAAGCAAAACAAGATGAGTTACAATGTTATGCATTGTGCATTATTGTTATGAAAACTTTGAAAATGCCTTACAGATTGTATCATTATTTATTATAACTCATATGCCGGTATATAACTATGGACAAAGAGTTTATAAATCTTTGAAAACGATGCCACAATATGACTATAAGTTATACAGAAAAGTTATGCCCCTTGAAATAACTTTTACAGAGTTAGGTCCCCTGAGATATATGAAATTATGATGAAAAATGAAAAATGAAATAATACTGGGTAAGCAGGCGATTTCACACTAACAAAATATCACAGTTGGCAGCGCTGGATTGAAAGGAAGGCGTGTAGAAAATTTCATCTCAATCGGACGAGCCGTTCGCGAACGTATAAAGGACATACATTTGGACGGAGATCCTTTTTTATATATAACTAGCTGACCCTGCCCGGCTTCGCCCAGACCCTGGTGGGGAGCATCTCATTTAATTCATATAAGTAGTCATATAAGTTCCCGTTCCCGTTACCGACTGTCTGTCTGTCTGTCTGTCTGTCTGTCTGCCTGACCCGGCCCGACATCGCCCAGCTCCTGGTGTGAAGCATCTCATTTAATTTATATAAGTAGTCATATAAGTTCTCGTTCCCGATGTTATCGCGGACCTCAGAGAGAAGTGTCTATGTAGAAGACCATTTCCTGGACGTACGTATTTTGGGAGGGGGAGGAGGGAGGAGGGAGGAGGAGGAAGAAGAAAAAAAAACTACGACAGTTGGCATCTCTGGAATGAAAGGAAGGCGTGTAGAAAATTTCATCTCAATCGGATGGGCCGTTCGCGAGCGTATAAAGGACATACAGACAGAGATACGCACATCCTTTTTTATATATAAGAAGACTAGCTGACCCTGCCCGGCTTCGCCCAGTCCCTGGTGGGAAGCATCTCATTTAATTCATATAAGTAGTCATATAAGTTCCCGTTCCCGTTACCGACTATCTGTCTGTCTGTCTGTCTGTCTGTCTGACCCGGCCCGACATCGCCCAACTCCTGGTGTGAAGCATCTCATTTAATTTATATAAGTAGTCATATAAGTTCCTGTTCCCGACTGTCTATCTGTCTGTCTGTCTGTCTATCTGTCTGCTTGACCCTGTCCGGCTTCATTAAATTCATACAACAAAAAAAAATGTAACTTAAAAGAACGTTCTACCACACACCATCCATTATTTTTAATGAAAACTCTTTCTAATCACCTGCATGACTACAGTAACTTCTTAAGCAAAAAAAGATGAGTTACAATGTTATGCATTGTGCATCATTTTTATGAAAACTTTGAAAATGCCTTACAGATTGTATCATTATTTATTATAACTCATATGCCGGTACATAACTATGGACAAAGAGTTTATAAATCTTTGAAAACGATGCCACAATATGACTATAAGTTATACAGAAAAGTTATGCCCCTTGAAATAACTTTTACAGAGTTAGGTCCCCTGAGATATATGAAATTATGATGAAAAATGAAAAATGAAATAATACTGAGTAAGCAGGCGATTTCACACTAACAAAATATCACAGTTGACAGCTCTGGAATGAAAGGAAGGCGTGTAGAAAATTTCATCTCAATCGGATGGGCCGTTCGCGAACAAATAAAGGACATACGGACAGAGATACGCACAAGTCTTTTTTATATATAAGATATTAACACTTTCCACTTAAACAACAGAAAGATATGTTTATATAGCATTAAGACTTTCCATTCACAAAACAAAAAGTTATTTTTATATAGCACAAACGTTCCACTCGGAAAATAAGACTATGTTTTTATTTAGCAATAACACTTTTCGCTCACAAAACATAACTTTAAAAAAAAATAGCGAATACACTTTTACCTCACAAAAATAGGTGTGTTTTTACATAGCATTACCACTTTGGCAGCAGATGTCCAGGAGATGGTGTGGGGGAAATCACTATGAACAATCACAAGTTCATGACTGTCAAAGAGGCTCAATAGACAGCGGAAGTGGTCATTGGGGAATCAAGATTTGTAGGATACTCTGAACAAATGTTAACAGGAAGAAAACGCCGGACGCGATGGTTGGAATTCACGTGTTACATGGGACTAAATTAATTACATTTCTTCTTCTTCTTCTTCTTCTTCTTCTTCTTCTTCTTCTTCTTCTTCTTCTTCTTCTTCTTCTTCTTCTTCTTCTTCTTCTTCTTCTTCTTCTTCTTCTTCTTCTTCTTCTTCTTCTTCTTCTATCACCATTGTCTCTTTCTGCTTCTCTTTCTTCTTTCTAACACTTACTCCTTTTCTCTTTTCTCTTTCTTCTCCTTCCAACACTTACTCCTCCTCTGTCTACCACTTTCTCCTGCTCTTTTGTTGTTTCTTCTATACCTTTTTGCTTTTGCATCTCACTCACTCACTCACTCACTCACTCACTCACTCACTCACTCACTCACTCACCTCCCCTAACTGTCTCTTATCTAAATACAAACCTCATTAGCCGTGAAGACCTTGTCCTTGATCCTTCTCCGTGGCGCAGCCCCTCCGATGTAAGGGAAGGGTTCCATCCCATAGGATGTCACGAATTTATCAAAATCGTACGGATCCTTCAAGGGGAAACCCCGGAACACAACAACACCATACTGCACCAGACTGTTGGCCACACTTGACCTTTGACCTTTCAGCCACTCACATGCTTCCTCTATGGTCATGATCGCGTCCGGTTCTGGAGCCAACACCAGAGGGAATAACTGGCCGTTGAATTCCTTTTGTTCAGGAATTTGGATTTCTCTGACACCATTCCAGAGATGAGGCATTTTGTATGTCTATGTGAAATGCCGCTGAAGAAGAGGAAATAGGACAGAGTAAACAATAGAAAAAAAAATGCTTTCAACGGCATGAAATCAGATTAACATCTAGAGAGATTAAAAACGCATTAAAAATGAGAATTGTCAAATGCTACGTATAATTTTCAAAGCTACTGCATGGCTCGGAAGCCTGGACATTGAACAAGCATCTAGAAAGTCGCATAGAAGCCCTGGAGATGTGGATATACAGACGAATAGGTCGTATTTCATGGAAACAAAAACAATCAAATGCAGAGGTCCTAGAAAAACTGGGAATGAAGAGAGAGTTGATGAAAGAAATAAAGAGGAGACGAGTGAAATATTTTGGTCACGTTAAAAGACATGATACTCTTATAAAAACCATACCGGAAGGCAAGGTTGAGGGAAAGCGAGCAAGAGATAGACAACGATACAAGTGGGAGGATAACATCAAGAGATGGACGAACATCAGCCTGACAGAATGTACAATCAAGGCAAGAGACAGACAGTGTTGGAGATCCATTGCAGCCAACCTTCATTGCGGAAACGGCACCTGATTGATTGATTGAAACAATAGAACAGTACGTAACTGTATAATAAATATCGTTTTAAAAACTCCTGCTTGATATGTCCCTGAGGGAACCACAAGCCCTTAAAAAAAAATACACACAGAGGAAGAACCAACGGCAAATTACATCATTAAAGAATTCCTATTTGCGGACGATCAAGCACTAATAGCAAAATCAGAAGCAGAATTACAAGACTACATAAATAGTTTAAACGAAATGTGCAAGGAATATAACGTGAAAATTAACAGACGTGGTCGGAGCCCTTTTGAATCGTGTGTATAGCGCAGAAGAACGAGTAAATCAATAAGACCTAGAGAGAATGATGCTACAGGGCGTTACCAGAGGATCTGGCCGACTCTCAGATCTCCGAGGAAAGGCCAGACGGACTGCTCAATCAATCAATCATGTGTCATGCCGGAAAGCGTGGGCGGTCATGACTCGCCATTTCACTCGATAACCAGAGCCGTGGATCAGCTCAGTGTTCCTGTCTCAACCATGCCATGTGGCCAAGCCATCCAGGTATTTACTTCTCGGCCTTCCCCTTGGTCTGTTCCCTTCGATCTTGCCAGTTATCACCAAGTTCTCCAATCCATTTCTTCTCATAACATGTCCAAAAAATTTTGACTGTCTGCGTCTAATTTCTCTAATCAATTTACGATTCTCATTTGTCTCCTGTAGTACTTGGTCATTGGTTTATCTGTCTGTCCGTGGTATTCTTTGCATTCTCCCCAGAAACCACATTTCTGCAGCCATCAGATGTTTTTCAGCTTGACTGCTCATTGTCCAAGTTTCACATCTATACAAAAGAACAGGCTCTATGTAGCACCTCAACACTCTTTACCTCGTTATGGACTGCTACTGGTATCATTAGTATTGGAACTCTTCGTTGGCTGTTGCAGATGAGACGGGGCACATATGGGAATGTCCCGAGTGCCGTGATGACGGTTCTTTACTCAACTCTGTTCAACATTGTTAGTGCTGCTCTTTCTTGTCATTCAACGCTTACATATTCGTTCCATGACTTTATTATATTACCATCCTTCAATAATACCGTTCCTGTATTTCATGTCAGACATTCTGCGTTTACTCTTATTTTCCTTCCTGCCAACTCGCTGACTGTATGATCATCTTTATTGCATTTTTAATAGAATTTAGTTCAATTTTGTTGCGTTGTCACGCTGTTTATTTATCATATAATAATCTTCTTTGATGTTTTGATTTAGTTTTCTTCTGTTATCAACTTTAAAATTTCTTCTGTCACCAATTTCTGCTTAGCTTTTTGTTTCCTCTCCGGTAATATCTCTTTGTTTGTTCGATGAATGTAGTCCCTTAACATTTTTCACTGTTCATTTAAACTTCGTATTTTAGTTATTGCATTATATCTTTTTTTAATTTATTTTATTTTTTATTTTCACAGTCACTCTGTATCGATCTGTATTTTTTTTTTTTTTTTTTTTATAAATCTGCGTTTAGAATATCTTTATGGACTCCCATATTGTTAACCACATTGATCCTCTCCTTAATCTTACTTTTATTTAACTATATAATATGATATGATTCTTCTTCTTTAGTTCGCTTTAGGTACTGTTCAACGCCTACACAGTGAGAATCACCAGTGAGCAGATCACTGGACCTGGCAGGACATTGTCATATGCCGATGATGTTTTAGTGTATCGTCAGGGTAAGGATAGAGAGGAGGTTGCTGTGGAACTACAAACTGAACTCTATCGCATAAGTACTTGGTGTGATGAAGCAGGGGCAATGGTCAACCCAACAAAGGCAACAGTGACTTGGTTCTCGTTGAATAATCATATTGTCAACAATCCAACACCAACTGTAATGCTGTGTTCAGAGACGGTGGAAAGAACGCAGGCAATGAATTACCTGGGGATACGGTTTGATCGAAGCCTTGCTTATAATGTGCACATAGACCAGGTGATAACAAAGGCCAAGCGGGGTTTGGCAGCGATGCGGGTGATGGCGGCAGCAAACTGTGAGCAGCGCCATCTATGTCTTCTGTACGAGGGGCTGGTCATGTCTGTTTTGGAGTATGCAATGGCAATCTTGACTCTCAGCCATAAGCAGATAGAAAGGATGGAAAGGATACAGAATGAAGCTATGCGCATTATTCTTGAATGTACAAGAGATACAGCATGCAGGGCGATGCGCTACCTTCTTGATTTTCCAACCATTGAAGAGAGAATACAAGTTTGCAGGGCACGCGCCTACCTCAGAATTAACGCAAACACACAACATCCACTGCATAGTGAAATTAGGAAGGTGAAGGGCAGCAGGTTAAAAAGAGGACGGTCGTGGATGGGTCAAGCCGAAGACATTCTTCAACAGGTGTGTTCACTTGAGGACTTAGAACCTGGCGAGGAGTGGGTGCAAGTGCCAACAGACTTCTGCACATCCTTTTCAGTTTGCATCCAACTAGATAGAAAATGCAGACAAGAAAATCCGGCTGCTGTTGAGGCTGAAGTACAAGCGTTGATTTTCGAGAATTCGCTAGACGGTGACGCGGTCATCTACACAGATGGGTCGGTCGTCCGACATGTGAGAAGCTCATGGGCCTTTACAGCTCGGGCAGGAGGGAGAATTGTGAAGGAGGACTCTGGTGCTTTCACTGAAACCACAAGTAGCCTGACCATGGAAGTCATGGCAGTAAGTAAAGCAATAACATGGCTCGAGACCCAGACATTCACTAGGGCTTGTTTCCTTAGCGACTCAATGAACATGATCAAGAGGATAGAGGAGGGGTCGATCCGAAGAGAATGGTTGCTGCCTCTGAAGCGGTCTCGGCTGGCAAAGATTAGTTTCATCTTCGTGCCAGGGCATGCGGGAGTACAAGGAAATGAGCGGGCTGACAAGCTCGCAGGTGAGGCTACTGTGGAGGGCGGACGCGCCATGGACCAGGCTGACATTCTGAATGCTCTACGTGAAGTGAGACTTTTGCGAGAACCAAGTGATGACTGTGAATCTACAACAATGGCCAGACTGCGAGAGCAGCAAATTAAAAGACGGGTGGCCAAACAAGAACACTACGCAGGAAGCCAAAGAAGATTGATAAACCAACACAGAACTAGCGTCGTTAGCCGCTACACGCTGCGGGATTTGCTGAGGAGGGGATCCGAGCACTTATGGACTGAATGGTTCGATGTGCAACGAGGATGATCTGTCGGCTAACTAACTAACTAGTTCGCTAGAAATGTGTCTATACCTGCGATGCTGTCGCTTGTATTTGTATTAATTACACTTTGTGTGACATGATAACTGTTACAGTCATCGGCGGGCATTGCCTTTACATATATTAACGCATTTATAAATCTGTTATTTATCAAGATATAGTCAATTCGGTTAAATGTTTTCGTGTTGAGGCTTTTTCATTTGTAAAGCCGTTTCTTATGGTGCTTAAACCGGGGGTTTCCAATCATAATATCATTTCGTTTTGCCCATTCAATTAGATTTACTCCTCTTTCATGTCTTGTTCCTAAACCAAAGTCACGCAATCATAATGCATTCTTTCTTTTCCTTCCGAAAAAAAGAAAGAAATAAAGGAAGAATTATTGTTACACAGTATACACGCACACCTACACTACACACGTTTAATTAATGACTTCATGCTGTGCCACATTCCCAACATCAAGGGGGGCAGCCGCTCTTCACTCTCTAACCAAACTTACCTGCTATCACAAATTAACGAAGTTATAAATCTTCCTTCCCAAC
>OY992884.1:88329091-88386591 GCA_963921405.1 Cepaea hortensis | reverse complement strand
GTTTGTCATTGATTGTGTTATAATTGTATACTTTCTTATGTCCTTGATCATTGTATAATTGTGTCCCTTCTTATGTTCACGATTATTATATACAGTTACTGTGTTGCTTGTTATGTCACGTGATTATTTTGTACCGTAATTTTGCTTTTGGCTGAGATCAAAGTGTAATATCTGCTTTTGGTCTTGCCAGGGCCACATACAAAGGCGGTCATCCGATTGATTATTGATTGATTGATCTAGGAACCGACATCACAGCATTCGGGACAATCCCCATCCTCAGCAACCAGCGAAGAGTTCCAACACTAATAGTTCCAGTAGCAATCTGATTATATGTCCGTCTCGCCTTTCCTCTGAGCGTCGAGCGTCGGCCAGATCCCCTCGTCACTCCTCGCTGCCTCATTCTAACCAGACCATGGTGATCCATTTGCTCCTCCGAGGTGTACACGTGCTCCCACAAGGCCGCAACCACATCTGCCTTGTCATGCATCAATGCTCCACCATGTTTTGCCGAGCCAGCCAATCTGTCCGCCTGTTCATTCCCCAGCACACCGGCATGTCCAGGAGAAAAGATCCAGGTGATGCTTGCTACCCATGACCTCCGAAGCGAAGCAAGCCACTCTGCACGAAGCTTGCCTGTTCTCACCCTTCTCAGCATGCTTTCTGAGTCCGTTACAATCACAATGTGTGTATGTATCGTGTTTTCTATCCAGCGGAAAGCTGCACTGACCGCCTCCACCTCCATTCTTAATGAGACAGTATGGAAATTGGTTTTCACATACCGCCTTTCCAAGTTTACCAGGGAAATATAAAATGGAATATTTTTGGGACCTCAAAGGTCAAGGGCCAGGATTGTTTTTAAAATAGTCATAGGTTGAGCGGGAGCGCATGACCGAATAGCGGCAAGGCCATCCTCTATTGTTGGGGAGAGGAGTGCCAAATGTATTGTACACTTTGGTTCAAGCTGTCAGAGGGACAATGGTGAACTTTAGAGGCAGCATAATTTATGGGTACAAGGCGGCATTGGAAGGACCTTGGCTGTCAGAATAGAACGCCCTACTCCAAATTTATGGTGGCGGGAAAAAGTAAATGAACTCAGGACCATGAACTTCAGAGACAATGTAGATTTGGGTTAATGATATGATGCAGAGTATGCAAATTAATCAAGGTACGCGAGGTACGGATTGGAGGACCTTCGGGGGGGGGGGGGGGTGAGAAAATACATGGTCACGTGATTCCAGAAAGGCGCCAACTCGAGAAGTAATATATACTTGAGGATCCAGTCAGTTGGAAAAGGGTCGAGCAGGAGAGAGGACAGTTAATAGTGGACTCCGGGAGCGGCTGGGGCCTGAGCCCTCTTGGGGCAGCCCAAGGAACATAGTAACAGGACTTCAGAAATTGTGGCTAATCCGTGCCCAAGTCTGTATAGTATCTGTAAGTTGACATAAGACTTAGACATAATTAGTTTAATTGTATATTATAATCAGGTATCTTAGTTTAGAGAGCTATAGCAAACTACCGTAGGTGAACTTACCGCGTAATCATGAACGACCCGGCAAAGGATTAGGACTGAATGCGACGTCCGGTATATGACCTATATTTAAATGGCCGAAATAGAGTAATTGGAGTCAAATTAATCGGTTAGGCGGGTCAACACGGCATATAAAACGAAAGGCTACTGCAAGATATAAACAAACACAGCAGACGGCAGAAGAAGATAGCAAGGCACTCGCTATCACTAGGTCAACCAGACAATAGGGGCAGGTGAGATCGTTGGCCAGAGACGGGGTGGTCACAGGAAAGAATGCGTGTCTTTTGTTCGCTGGACATAGGTGAAAGGAGGTCGCGCTTCTGCGGCTGTGTAGCTAAGGTGTAGTTAGGCTGGCCCGGCGTGGTACAGGCAGCGAGTTCAGATCTTCGGGTGAATGGTTAAATACTTAATGTTGGCTGTAGGCGGCGCGTCGGGAAATAGGCGATAATAATGTTAGTTAAATATATATAGACGATAGATTACTGTGTTTACAATAAGGTTCTTAATTTAT
This sequence comes from Cepaea hortensis, assembly GCA_963921405.1. Classification (NCBI taxonomy): domain Eukaryota; kingdom Metazoa; phylum Mollusca; class Gastropoda; order Stylommatophora; family Helicidae; genus Cepaea; species Cepaea hortensis. The sequence goes on along the minus strand of OY992884.1, from coordinate 88,384,552 downwards.
GTTATGGCTAAGATATACTAATACTAGTATAGATAAAGAAGCGATAGATGTTAAGGACTTTGTAGGTAGTGAAAGACTAAGGTTTATTCTCACATAAAACTCACGGGTATTGTTTTATAATGTTTCAGACATTGTCTGGGTAAACTGGAGTCGCCTGGATAAACCAGGCATAGCTGAATAAACAGTTACCCGCTGAACAAGTTGGATGGGAGCGAATTAAATCCCTGGGTATATGGGTTGATAGATCAATCTGTGGATCAATGGGTATTTGGGCTGAACACATGTACCACTAATAAGCCTATGGAGAGATAGTTATGAAACAAAGGCCGGTGTAATTCCTAGCTTTAGTCCTTTTCTTCATGCGGTTAGGAGGTGATTATAGGTAGTATTTCTCTAACATCTGGTTGTATAGTTTATTACATTATCTACCTCCCCTTGTGGCGTCATGCAGTATTGTGTTGTTTTTTGGAGTCGATTATACATAGATGTGTCTTCAATGCATGTACTGGTTACTTTATGTGATTATGCTGTAGATTGTCACTCTGTTATTGTTCAAGAAGGAAATAAATATACGATTGAGTTGTCTTTTATTTCGACTTGTCAGTCTGAAGTAATATAAGTAGAGTAGCTTAGAGACCTTATGAGGCTGTACCTCTCTTCTATAACCTAATAACATACACCACGAGACATTGATGGTGCAATAGTAATTAACTATTGTTCTCACGCGGATTCACGAACCCAATCTTTCCTATCCCTTACTCTCATCCTTTTTCTCCTTCTCTCTCTCTCTCTCTCTCTCTCTCTCTCTCTCTCTCTCTCTCTCTCTCTTCATTTTTCTTTACTATCCAAGGTAGTGTGTATTAGGCAGAGTTCGACTGAGGAACGAACTTTTAGGCTTCACACTATTTATATCGTTTCCCTCACAATTCCCTCTCCTTTCTCTTCTCCCTCTCTCCTCACTTCCTCCTTCTTCTTCTTCCTTTTTTTTTCTCTAGATCACACATGGCGTCGTCAGGCAGCGATATGTTTCCAGAATTTTCTGGGACCTTCCAGCTTAGTCCGGGAGCTCCCAGGAGATCCCATGTGACCTTTGTCTCGGCGGTGTCAGGTTATACTACATAGTGAGATCGTATACATAGATTTGTCGCTTACAGTCAGTAGTTCGTGATTGCCTGCTCGATAGTTGTCTCAGTAAGTGTTCCTTTACTAGGCTACTTATCTCATAGCTGGTTGGTAAATTGTCTGAACTATCTGTCGGCGAGGTCTCTAATAAGTCTGTTCAGTTAGAAACTCTTGTGTAAAGTACACCGGCCAAACCACCTTGCTACAAGAATACAGGAAAACCCACCACAACAAAATACCCAGGGATAGCCAACCCAGAAGGAGAGTCAGCGCAGCGGAATCTGTCCGAAATGAGCTCAGACAACAGCTGAGCAGAGCAAGTCAACGTACGGGTGGCCTTATCTTGTCATCTTTAAAGGACCAAACTCCTTATGTCAGTGCACGTTAAAGACTAACTCACTGATTGAAGAGTATCAGAATAAAATACTCCACCGTTGTACAAAGGTCACCCACTCTTCGTCCAGGAAGTCAAGAGTCATAATTGATGACAGGGCATGGCAGGCGAAACCCAGAGCCATGCAAAGTAAAAGAACAATTCCCACACCTGTTATGCAGAGCCAGCCAAACCTGTGGCTGTCCGGGGAATGAATTTCGCTGACTCTTTTAGGGAACAGTTGTGACGCTGTTTAGGTGACAGGACCCAACATTTCGGGTGGCAGTGTAGACATCCGAGGCCACTAAGAAAATATAGCGCTCCTTCCCCCCCCCCCCTTTTGTGTTGCCCTGCAAGGAACGACAACAAGGACTCATCGTGCTAGCGTGCCCCACCAGCGGCAGAGCGAGACGGGCTGTGCCAAACGTTATCAATGGCACATGTGGCATACAAGAAATGCACGCATGAACAATTACATCACCAAGCGGGGTTGTTCCCCTCTGTTTTATGCAGTGAGTCAATTATGGCTGTTGTGAAGAGACAGATGACAGTGTCACTCGTGGTAGTTAGAATATCCTTTTTTTTTAGAGGCGGGAACAGAGGTGGAATTCAGTGTACCAGCGTGTTCAAGATACCAGAATTAGACATGTTAACGGTGTTGGGCAGTGAATGACCAGTGACGCCCTATATTTCTGCCCATGCATATAGAATAGACACTTTAAAGAAAACAATCGTAGAAATTCAGTGAAGAAGAAAACGGAATCCAGAGAGCACCCGCAAGCAGAAACATATTCTTTATATATTTATTTCAGCATGACGCAATGAACAGTAGTGGTTCATAATTGAATGACATTTTGGTCGGAGGGCCATATGTGTAGTCACGTTTAGCCATCCTTTGTTTTACAGGCTGAAGAATTTAGTTAGAAACATGTTATTTTGTTGTTTAAATGAATATGACTACTTGAGGGGATCAACTGTTGTGGAGCAGTTAGCTCCCTTGTTATTCCCATAGCGGAAGTTGTCAAGTCGGGTACGCGAATGCTTTTATTTTTGTTTGGGCCTCACTCTATTGTGGTCAAGGGCAGACACAATTGCAGTATTAGGTGTCATAAGGACTACACATAGTTCAATGTCGTGTCAGGAGGCCAAGGAGACCATTTATAATCTGAGATTGCCCGAGTAGATGTTAATGCCGGTACATGTTGGTTTTAATGTGAAGGGGCATGGCAAAGAATAAATGTTAGAGCATGATGTCCTAGAATTGGGCACACATTTTTTGTCAGAGTTATTTCAGCGTCAAGAGAGTAGGACGTAATGTCCAAGAACTGGGCATACCATTGTTTTTTTTTTTTTTTCAGAGTTATTTCAGCGCCAAGACAATTGAGCATGATGCCCAACGACTGGGCGCACATTTTTTTTAATGTCAAAAGCTGTTTCATGATATATGTTTGGTTTGTTTCTATGGCCACTAAATGTTGTTTACTTACAGCAGGGGCTGATTTGTTTTTGTGTACATCGGTGGTGATCGTGAAGATTGTAGCTTCAGGCTGATGTGTCCTTGCGAATAGGGGAGAATTGGTTGTTTTATTATGTGTGGTGAGCAGGCATTTTCCTGTGAGGTCACAGGAATTGTTACAATGTTTTTCAAAATCAAGAATGACTGGACACATTGATGTACAGATGTCCTAGTGGGTAGCACCTATGTGAATCTGATTGTTTGTTCTGTTGTTGTTACAGGGGAGTGGCATATTAAGTGAATGCCTATATTGACATTGTTTTATTAATTTTGGTGTCTTTATGTGCACCCTTTGATGTATGATTTTGTTGTCTGGGGGAATCCCCGGCATGCCAGGTATTGAACTGTTTTTATGGATAATATTACTTGGTTACTATGTTGTTAGGATGAACGTCAGAAGTTTTAACTGCCTTATGCACTGGGAGAGCAGGGGATGCAACCAGTATTTTAATATTATTATTATTATTTGGGGTGGAAGTTCCAAAAAGAGTTTTCCCTTTAGGTGTTCAATATTGTTTAGGAGTGATGTTAGATGCGGAGCCAGGGCTTCGATCTCAAGGAGGGATGACGCTATATTGATGGTGGGACCCATCAACTTTTGGTAGGTGGGTATGAGACAGTATGGAAATTGGTTTTCACATACCGCCTTTCCAAGTTTACCGGGGAAATATAAAATGGAATATTTTTGGGACCTCAAAGGTCAAGGGCCAGGATTGTTTTTAAAATAGTCATAGGTTGAGCGGGAGTGCATGACCGAATAGCGGCAAGGCCATCCTCTATTGTTGGCTAGCAGTTTCTCGGGGAGAGGAGTGCCAAATGTATTGTACACTTTGGTTCAAGCTGTCAGAGGGACAATGGTGAACTTTAGAGACAGCATAATTTATGGGTACAAGGCGGCATTGGAAGGACCTTGGCTGTCAGAATAGAACGCCCTACTCCAAATTTATGGTGGCGGGAAAAAGTAAATGAACTAAGGACCATGAACTTCAGAGACAATGTAGATTTGGGTTAATGATATGATGCAGAGTATGCAAATTAATCAAGGTACGCGAGGTACGGATTGGAGGACCTTCGGGGGGTGAGAAAATACATGGTCACGTGATTCCAGAAAGGCGCCAAATCGAGCAGGATTTATACGCGGTACAGCAACCAGTCGGGGAGATAAGTAGATGTGAGACGGCCGAGTGCAGATACTCAAAGGCTGTTGAGACCAAGGAGGCTGTGGCAACTCTGGTCGGGCAGGTATACCCGAGGACCATAGGAAGCACGGACTTCAGTGTTGGAAGAAAGAGCCGCCCAAAAGAAACTATTGATTGCTGCTGTCAATTGCAATCATTAAGGAAAGTCACACAAGACTAGAGTGGGCTAAGAGGACACACGTTTGATGGGATCATCCAGAGAACTGCGTCGAACAAAGTTGGAAGGAGCCTGACTTTATTGGAAAGTGGCGAAATCACTCTGAGACGGACGGTGATCAGACCAAAGCACCCGTAGGCAGGCGAGCAATTATCCACTGGACAGGACTCTTACGTAAGTTGATTAAGATTAGTTTGTATACCTGTTAGTCTATAGTCGGGCGCGGTAATGGTACTTAGGTTTAGAAAGCAATGGCAAGCTACCGTGGATAAATTTACTGAGGAATCATGAGCGGTCAGTGAAAGCTGGGATTGACTGTGACGTCCTATAACGGACCCGTAACTAGCTAGCTAACTATAATAACAGGCTAAATCAGGGAGCATTGGCAAACTACAATGGGCCGATAGCGGGGATTGACTGCGACGTAAACCATACTAGGGGTCATTATTTGCGAACGGGAATAGTAGCCTCAAAAATCCCCGATTTATTTCTCAATAGAAATGTAAACACGACAGGCCAGTTAGGGGGGATACTAGACTCGGCCACTAGGTCAAACCAAACAATGGGACCAGCTGGCTACTGCATTTAAACGGACCCGGAACAAGCCTGTGAAAAAAAGAAGTGTTGTGTAGCAGAGGGGAAATCGGGGTCAGGCTCTGTTATGATTAGCGCGAAAGACAGTATCGCCCTGCGAATTTAAAGTCGCGGGTTCGGATCTTCACGGAAAACCGGGAATAAATGGTTAATAACTGTGTGGGTTTAGGTAGTCGATGTTGACAGCCCATAATGATGGTTAATCATGAGTGGACTTATGTACTGCAAAAGATTATAATGATTGTAGGAGTTTTAGTGTAAAAGGGCATTTCATATATGTGATTTTTGGGCAGTATATGTGTCCCACCTTGTTGTCTTATGATTATTGTTGGGGTACCAAGCTGCAATGATATTGTTGATGATGTAGATTTATGTTGTTATTAATAATGGCTATGATATACACAGTGGGTTCATGGCTTAGGTTACATATAGACGACGCATGAGGGGAGCTGAAGTCATTATTGATCAATAGCTATGTTTATGATGTGTTGATTGTTTTGTGATTAAGGACAGGGGGAATTTATGTTGTTGAGAATGCATATATATAAGTATGCATAATATTAATACATGCTGTTGAGGACAATGATGGCGCTAATGATAAGGAGACATAGCGCCAGTAAGTGTCACTGACGTATTGTGTTGTCGGCCTCGGGGACAGAAGTGTTGTTGTTGGGGGTTACCTGATGTAGTTGTTGAAATGTGACGTCCAGTTATCAGCTGTTGTGTTATGTGTCTGGCGCGGGGAAACCCGGCCGGTGTGGGCAAGCGGATCAGTTGTTGTTGTTTAGGGTGTTCCCACTGCCGAATTATATGTGTCTGTCCACTGGGGAGAGACTATTAGTGTCGGCGAGGGTATTGTATTGATATCAGCTGATTATGACACATGGTGCAGTGTTTGGGGTGTTATGGGTTGATGTTGGCATCAGGGGACGCTGGTTGATGGTGTACGACCGCCCAGGCAGTGATGGAATATCACTGACCCGATGTCAATACACGTAGCAGAAGACGAGGGTGAGTAGCAGGTTAATGACACCCGATGATGCTGTTCACATAGTCAAGGGTGTCTTTTTGTTTAATTTTCAGGTTGTCGCTTGATCGATTGCCTGGGTAAACTAGTGGGTGGTCATTTGACGGTGGTAGTTCGTGTGTGTGCATCCTTCTTAGACTTATATACTTTCTTGTCAGGTTTGCGTACTTTTATATTCCTCTGATTGATATGTGACTAGTTATTGGTTTAATTGCAAGTCCTTAGTTTGATGGTATTCTCTTGATGCTAGTTACCTGACAGCATTTTTCCATAATAATTTGAATTGATTTCGCACGACACTTTGTATACTTTGTAATGTCTTTTGAGAAGCAAATAAACTTGATTCAGTGTTAGCTTATTCTTTTGAGTGCTTATACTATTGTCGGTTAGGGTAGTGTTGTATTCGTGACCTGCATACCTGTATACTTGTGAGGTTGGTAGATAAAACCAAGGGTAATCAGATTTAGCGGTTATCTCTACGACCGGAAGACGGACAATCTTTATCTATCAATCCTTTATTCTTTACACCTCTCTTCCTTCCTCTCTCTGACTTTATTCTGCTCCTTCTCTCTCTCATCTCTCATCTTCGTGCTATCACATTAAGCTAGATGTAGTGTCATCATACGCCAGGCTCTCCTGCACCAAACGCCGACAATTAGTTTTTGCCAAGAACCCCCAGGCACTTCTCCTACCTCTCAACACCGACCCATCCGTGTAGATGATCACATCACCCGAGTGAGAATTTTCCTGAATTAGTTGCTGAATTTCCACTTCCGTGGCCCCTGCTGGCCACTCCCTGCACTCCCTGCTCAATGTGATTATAACTCTGCACAAGTCTGACTGCACGGCTGGCACTCTGACCCACTCCTCTCCTCGCTTGATGTTCTCCAAGGGGCACACCTGTCTGATCGTATCCTCCGCCTGAGCCATCCATGATTTCCCTCTTATCAGTCTCTGACCCTTAACTACGTCCAGCGCCTCATGCAACGGGTGATCTGTTCAGTTCAGTTCAGTTATCAGTTGGGGTATCTTCGTTGCACTCCGGACATGTCCATAGGTGCTCAGATCCTCCCCCCAGCATATGCATCAGCGTCCGGTGGCTAATAGTGCCAGTTCTGTGTTGGTTGACGAGGTGCTTTGTTTTCCCGATGTACCTCTGTGATCTGTGTCTGCAGCTACTCCGAGGTATGCCTTCGCTTGCATCACTTTGTGCCTACCAGCAACAGTATGCGGTCATCCGAATGACACACAGGGATGTGGGGACCTTATGGGGTGGTTCTGACCCTTGGGGTGTGAGGGAGGGGGGGGGGACCGGGAGCCCTTATTTTTAAAAAAATTAGTCTCATCTCATGTCTCATCATGTTCCTATTGTACCTTGCGGTGTCGAGGTGAATTATAAACATCGTGAGAGTGCCCGATTATGGGCTTCATGTATCGATATTCCCATGGCCTCTGCTATTCCTTCCGTCCAACGTTTACGTGGTCGGCCTGTTCCTCTGTTTCCATCTGGTCTGTACATCATTGCTTGTTGTGGTATGCTGTTGACTGGTAACCTACTTGCATGGCCAAACCATTTGTCTTGCTGCTTTCTAATAAAATCTAGTGCTGCTTTAACCCCCATTTTAGTCCTGATTTCTTCATTTCTGATCTTCTTCTTCTTCTGCGTTCATCCGTAGTTTTTTTTTTTCAGACGTGATTGCGTTGTGCCTGTTTACAGCAGAGCTGCGTTCTTGCGCCGTTAGGCCGACACATCCGACTTCTGCGGGCATTTGTTGACCGGGTTAACCTTCCCGGGATTTCTGATCTTATCTCTTCAACAAAAATGGAGGTGGGGGGAGGGGGGGGGGGTGGTCAGCCTTGCAAGAACACCATCACTAATGACTGGTCTCATGAGTATTTAATACTGTAATTGTGTCCCTTGTTATGCCCCATGATTATTTGTAACCTGTAATTGTCCCTGGGTATTAGTTCTCATGATTATTTGAATACTATAATTGTGTCCCTTGTTATGTCCCATGCTTATTTGTATCCTGTAATTGTGTCCCTGATTACACCCCATGATTATTTGTATACTGTAATTGTGTCCCTTGTTATGCCCATCATTATTTGTTTACTGTAATCGTGTACTTTGTTATGCCCATTGGATTTAAACGTTGACTTTTCGTCTAGAAAGGTATTGGCGGCTTTCTGGTTGATTTAATGGTTCTTTTCTTTTGGCTGTATATCGCTCAAGCAGGTTAACAAAAGTGGCTTTCAGAAATACTTGAATGGAATACGAGATGTACAATTTACTTTACCTGTACTTATAGTCACAGCAAATGAAGCTACTGTAAGTGGCGTTTGATAAATTTAGGCTGTATTTTGTCATCAAGCGGTGCATATTAGACTTCTAGTTAATATAAGGTAATATAAAGAATGAATTGGAGAACTTGATGACAACTGGCAAGATCGAAGGGAACCGACCAAGGGGAAGACCGAGAAATAAATACCTGGATAGCTTGGCCACATGTCATGGTCGAGACAGGAACACTGAGCTTATCCACGACTCTGATGATCGAGTGAAATGACGAGTCACGGCCGCCCACGCTTTCCGGCATGGCACATGATGGATGGATGGAGTTAATATATACCGTCTAACATTCACGGACAAGGATTTGTTGTATAGAAAATCGCCTACTGATGAATCCCGCCTTTGCTTGAATTACTCCACAAGAGGATTTTGAGTTCCGGTTTCAAGATGGCGACGGACGGTCGTGTTGTTTTGTGTTCGTTAACTTTTTCGCGTAGGGGATGGATTTATTCATCTCTTGCGTGTAATTGGTGTGCCAGGATGTAAAACCAGGATTTTCTACTCAAGATCTGCGTGGGTGCTACGGAGTTCGTGCATCGAGCGAAGCCATCCTTGAGTGAATTTTCAGCAGCGTGTGTGGTTTTCAAAGTCTGTGTTTACGTTTTTTCAACATGGCGGAACAACGTGTGTTCTTCGTGCGGTCTGCAGTCAACATACCGAAGCGGCGGGGTAGCCGCGAAGGGAAAAAGAAGCAAGGTAAGCGTGGAGGTTTGACGCGTTTTAGACTCAAGTGTCACCGTCTAGGACTCAGGAATATCCGTATTCTATATTGGAACTGTGCCAGTGTAAAACAACGGGGCTCTATTTTAGAAACCCTAGTTTACAGGAACGACATTGTAGCACTCCAGGAGACGAGACTGGGCGATCAGCTACTCCAGATTGCCGGCTTCAAATGTTTCTACAACAGACGACATCTGGGAATGGCGATTCTCGTTCGCGACAGCATGGTGGCGTCAGAGCTAGACATGTCCAGTTGGGACAGTGACGATATACAAATACAGGCGTTGAGAGTTCATTCCAGTATACCATTCGTGGTGGTTAATGTTTATGCCCGCAATGCCAGTGTGGACGCCCAGAAGTGGCAGTGCTTAAGTGGCATATTAGGCCACGAGAGAAATGTTATTTTCTGTGGTGATTTCAACGCTAAAGGCAGATCATGGGGAAACACTTCATCCAATACACAGGGGGAGGAGCTCGAGACTGCACTGGAAACCATCGACCTGGTTTGTATCAACAGTAGCTGTGTCACCAGAACAGCAAGCCGTCCGGGCGATGAGGACAGTGCTATTGATCTGGCGCTAGTTTCACCTTCACTCACTACAGTGTGTAGATGGGGTGTCCTAGGACACCATGGCAGCGACCACCACCCGTGCAGCATACTGGTGGAGAAAGGCAGAACCAGGCAGCACAAGCTAAAGGTAAAGACGTTCCAGTATGACAGTACAGGGCAAGGTGTGGTGAGTAAAATAAGACGTGACAAGCGCAGAACGTTTCAGGGCAGGAAAAAAAGCTGGGAGCAGCCACCGTGGTGGAGTTTCGAGGTGGAGAAGGCTTGGGTGGATAAGCGTAGTGCTGTAAGGAGATGGCAAAATGCCAAGAAGAACAGAGCTGGTCATCCTAGTCCCTGCTTGCACTTAGAAAGAAAGATGCACACAAAAGTAAGCTACTTCAAAAAAACTGGTCAAGGTTGTTAAAAGCGAAAAATGGGCAGAGGTGTGTCAAAGAGTAAGCACAGACAAGTCACTGAAATTGTTCTGGCGACTACATAAAAGCATGAGTGGTGTAGTCAAGAATAAGAGCATTTCTGACTTCCAAGGTGCTGACCTCATCTGGCAGAGAACTGACGAGGACAAGGGCAAAGCCCTCTTTGAACGCTACCTTGAGCAAAGCAACCAGACAGACATGGGAGGCCGAAATCTGGCCAAGGAGGTCACCTCAGACAGATGCAAGGCCCAGGACACTTCGGATGAAGACACAGTGACAGTGAAAGAAATCAAGGCTGTGCTTCGACGATCAAAAAACAGTGCTCCAGGTCCTGATGGCATAAGATACGTTGACATTAATAGGTGTACCGACAATGAGCTAGAGAAACTAGCAGACATGTACAACAACAGTATAGGGAGTGCTAGCATCAAGGAGGAATGGTTACACAGCTATCTGATTCCCTTGCCGAAGCCTGACAAAGACCACAAAAAAATTCAGGGATATCGAATTATAACCATGCAGAATACAATAGGCAAGCTGCTGGAGAAGGTAATTGCCAAGAAAATATCAAGCCAACTAGAGAGGCAAGGTGTTTTCCCACCCACCCTGGGTGGGTACCGTCCAAAAAGGGAAACCTGGACCAATGCAGCAGTCTTTGCCCAGGATGTCTATGAAGGTTTCCACTCAGGCACTGAAACCGTTGCTGCAGCGATTGATCTTGAGGACGCATACAACAGAGTACCACTGGATTTTTTAATGTTTCAGCTTCTCGAACTAAACATAAGTCCATTCCTCCTTAGTTGGATCGCTGCAGCCCTCTTCCAACGGAAAGTAGTTTTTAGATGTGGCAGTTGGACTTCGGAACCAACAACAATATATCCTGGCCTACCAAAGGGATCACCATTATCTCCGGTACTGTTCAACGCCTACACAGTGAGAATCACCAGTGAGCAGATCACTGGACCTGGCAGGACATTGTCATATGCCGATGATGTTTTAGTGTATCGTCAGGGTAAGGATAGAGAGGAGGTTGCTGTGGAACTACAAACCGAACTCAATCGCATAAGTACTTGGTGTGATGAAGCTGGGGCAATGGTCAACCCAACAAAGGCAACAGTGACTTGGTTCTCGTTGAATAATCATATTGTCAACACTCCAACACAAACTGTAATGCTGTGTTCAGAGATGGTGGAAAGAACGCAGGCAATGAATTACCTGGGGATACGGTTTGATCGAAGCCTTGCTTATAATGTGCACATAGACCAGGTGATAACAAAGGCCAAGCGGGGTTTGGCAGCGATGCGGGTGATGGCGGCAGCAAACTGTGAGCAGCGCCATCTATGTCTTCTGTACGAGGGGTTGGTCATGTCTGTTTTGGAGTATGCAATGGCAATCCTGACTCTCAGCCATAAGCAGATAGAACGGATGGAAAGGATACAGAATGAAGCTATGCGCATTATTCTTGGATGTACAAGAGATACAGCATGCAGGGCGATGCGCTACCTTCTTGGGTTTCCAACCATTGAAGAGAGAATACAAGATTGCAGGGCACGCGCCTACCTCAGAATTAACGCAAACACACAACATCCACTGCATAGTGAAATTAGGAAGGTGAAGGGCAGCAGGTTAAAAAGAGGGCGGTCGTGGATGGGTCAAGCCGAAGACATTCTTCAACAGGTGTGTTCACTTGAGGACTTAAAACCTGGCGAGGAGTGGGTGCAAGTGCCAACAGACTTCTGCACATCCTTTTCAGTTTGCATCCAACTAGATAGAAAATGCAGACATGAAAATCCGGCTGCTGTTGAGGCTGAAGTACAAGCGTTGATTTTCGAGAATTCGCTAGACGGTGACGCGGTCATCTACACAGATGGGTCGGTCGTCCGACATGTGAGAAGCTCATGGGCCTTTACAGCTCGGGCCGGAGGGAGAATTGTGAAGGAGGACTCTGGTGCTTTCACTGAAACCACAAGTAGCCTGACCATGGAAGTCATGGCAGTAAGTAAAGAAATAGCATGGCTCGAGACACAGACATTCACTAGGGCTTGTTTCCTTAGCGACTCAATGAACATGATCAAGAGGATAGAGGAGGGGTCGATCCGAAGAGAATGGTTGCTGCCTTTGGAGCGGTCTCGACTGGCAAAGATTAGTTTCATCTTCGTGCCAGGGCATGCGGGAGTACAAGGAAACGAGCGGGCTGACAAGCTCGCAGGGGAGGCTACTGTGGAGGGCGGACGCGCCATGGACCAGGCCGACATTCTGAATGCTCTACGAGAAGTAAGACTTTTGCGAGAACCAAGTGATGACTGTGAATCTACAACAATGGCCAGACTGCGAGAGCAGCAAATTAAAAGAGGGGTGGCCAAACAAGAACACTACGCAGGAAGCCAAAGAAGATTTATAAACCAACACAGAACTGGCGTCGTTAGCCGCTACACGTTGCGGGATTTGCTGAGGAGGGGATCCGAGCACTTATGGACTGAATGGTTCGATGTGCAATGAGGATGATCTGTCGACTAACTAACTAACTAACTAACTAAGGAGTCTGATGACATTATTATATAGTTGTCAGAAGACTAATGATAATACTACATCATGTTGTCTTGATTGATGTATGTATGATGTATACAGGTATATGTTCTGTTTGTTTTCTCACTTGACTCACACGCTGGTAGTTCAGGGCTCGTCATGCTATTCCTTCGCCTTTTATTGTTTCATAAAAGCCTGCTTTGTGAGTCTTTCTGTTTAAAATGCATCAATAATTTAGGCTTCACAGCTGTGTTCTCTTCAATTTAATTAAAGTCCAGAATTACTTAACTCATATTTACCCAACATGTAATTTGTACAACCAACTCTCACGACCTCCAAATATAACAGAAAACCGATTCTTCCTAACACAATATTTCTCTTCTTATAATTCATATTGCACATTTACAAAGTTGTTTCAAATGTTTGAAATTGTACAGTCGTTGGAGTCTCCATGGCAAAGTGGTCAAGCTGTTTGACTCGGGCTGCGAAGGTTGTGGGTTCTATTCCGGGCCGCGTCCTTTGGTTCATGAGTGAAATTTTTCTGAGACTCCTGTGGGTCGTCGCTAGAGCTACAGAGTTCGTGCTTTGTGTGACGCTTTCCGCTCTGAGGAAAGAGACCGAGCCATATGGGATAAAATCCCGGTGCAATGAAGTCGACCCTGTCTACTTTTAAGCAACTTTTTTTTAAAATCGTACAATCAATCACTCCTACACTACACTAATATAAAACCATAAAATATTGATGATGTAGTTGCCATTGCTTTTTCGGCTCTCAGTACTTGATCTTTGTCTCATGGCATCTTAGCAGAGCCTTTTGTGAATCTTTTAAATTCTTGTGTTAATCATGTGATTCTTGTTGGTCACGTTTAATCCATGCGCTGGGATACATGAGCCTAACAGGTCAGATATTCTATGAAAGACTGCGATTTAACTCTTTAAGTCTGATGCATTGACGCTCGGCTCACCTAGTCCTGAGAAGGGCTCGCATCTACTGGGGTAAGATTGGTGTAGAGACTTTCTTCCCAGTTAATGATTGGTGATTGAGCTTGACATTTTTGGAGAGGCAAAGCGATTCTTGGAGCGTTAACCAGACCCAATCTGTAGGTAGGCCACAGCACAAACATGTTCTTCCAAGATGTTAGGTCATGGTTGTGCAACCTCTGGTGCCAGCAGCACCCTGGGTGGAGTGTGTATCATATCTGGTGATACTGTGCTAGCGTACCAGAGATACAGTAGTGGGCCGACTCAACCTCATAGAATGGGTACCAGCATTACCACGGGGATAGTCTAGGCAGCGGGTGTCGTGGTAGTTAGATCATCCCTGTTATATTCTTCTATCTATCTGGACTTGTTTCATTGAAACTGTTACAACCACATCCAGCACAGGTTACTTCAACTTTAACCGGTCAGATTTATACTGAACACTGGTGATTCTGGACACAGTGATCCTAAGCATTGTGGATACATCAATCGTGAATACATCAGCCTCAGGCTTATTCTCTGGATGAACCAGTATCTCTACAACGGAATGAGCTACAAACCTAAAGCATATAAATACTCTGGACACATGACCAGATGGTGTCCTTTGGTCATGTAATGAGAATAGAGACTTTGAGGTGACCATAAAGATCAGCAATAGAAGGGGTAGATTGGGAGACATTGTGCTGGATGGACTGCCCTGGTGGCAAAGAGGAATACCACCAATAGAATGTGAATCTAGAACACCAGGGACTGAGAGACATTGTGCTGGATGGAGTGCCTTGGTGGCAAGGAGGAATACCACCAATAGAATGTGGATCTAGAACACTGGAGACTGAGAGACATTGTGCTGGATGGACTGCCTTGGTGGCAAGGAGGAATACCACCAATAGAATGTGGATCTAGAATACTGGAGACTGAGAGAAATTGTGCTGGATTGACTGCCTTGGTGGCAAGGAGGAATACCACCAATATCTCATCTCACCTCTTCTTGTTCCTCTAGTACCATGCAGTGTCGAGATGAAGCATAAACTGCAGGAGAGTGCCCGTTTATGGGCTTCAAATGAAAACCGTAAAAGTGTTTTTTTTTTCTTTTTTTTTTCCCGCATATCCTTTACAGGACCTCGCTGTCAACACCAGCATCTTTCAGCTGTATGTTGATTTCTTGGCAAGATTACGCTCAGTAGTTTGCCATTGCTTTCTGAGCGGCCGGCTCACATACCCCGTAAGTCACAGATGCGATTCGAACCACTGCTGATTCTTACCGTCATCACGTTACATGACGAGAGTATACGAGGTTACGGAGAAAAGTCATAACCTCTAAGCCACAAAGCCGGCAAAAGTGTTATAGAAATTACAATAACCACGCCATTGTCTGGTAACCTGTCAATATTGTTGTTAAGGATGTCAAGAGTGTTAAGCATGTGGCATCACGGTGCAAACAAACACTCTGACATCATAAGGACAATTTAAAGATGGCCACCCCACTTTTGACATGCACCAAAGAGGAGTAGAATTCTGTTATCCGTTCTTTGATCAGTGGAGGGGTGAAACCTATAGACATTTATCAGCGAATGGTCCAGTATGATGATGCATGCCTGTCAGTCCAGCAAGTGTATGAGTATGAGTAGAGTAGGAAGTTAAAAAATGGCGTGACTTATGTGTCAGACTTTTCTGTCCAATGAAGAGGTACAGCACATGCGACCAAGATAATTTTTTTCTACACGAATCTAAGAGCTTTATCAGCGCTGGAGGACTTGCATTGAACGCAATGATGAATACATTGAACAATGATACATTTGTTCTTTACTTTTTCAGAATATATTCACACAAAAACAAAACAAAAACATTTAAGGTGGTCATTTGAAGACCCCTCGTATGTTGTTAAATCAGTGTTTTACAGAAAGGAAAGACACAACAGATACAACTGAACATTTCAACAAAAAATTGTATTGACAAACAAGAGAACAAGAATATTTAGCTTGAAAACTAAAGCATCACAATCACAGATAAGTTAATTACATGTTGCAATAAATACATGGTGTATATTTAATGACTGTGCAGTGTTTGAAAATATTGCCGGTCCAAGTTTAGTATTTACCTATTATGTTGCATGAACAAACATGAACCGGCAATATTTTCAAACACTGCACCGTTATTAAAAATACACCCTGTATAACATTAGAGTATCTGAAGGTTTAATACTTCACACCCCAACAGCAGTATCTGCTTTGGCTCTACCTTGACCTTACTTAACTTCCTGTCTGTCTGACCTATGGCTGGAAGCCTGTTTGGCCTCATTGTCCTCTCTTGCAGAATGTGGACTGAAATGATTTGCTAATGTTCAATGTCCCGTCTTGTAGAATGTGGACTGACATGATTTGCTAATGTGCTTTGTACTCTCTTTTATAATGTCAGCAGAAATGATTTGCTAATATGCTATGTCCTCTCTTGCTGAATGTCAGAAAAAATGATTTGCTAATGTGTTATGTCCTTTCTTGTAGAACGTCAGCAGAGATTATTTGCTAATGTGCTATGTCCTCTTTTGCAGAATGTCAACTGGAATGATTTATTACTGCAGAAAGTCAAGCCTCCGTTTATTCCCACTTTGGTAAGTATGTTTATTCTCCACACACCCAGAGACTTCACAATAGACATGCACCAGGTCTGTCAGCGGCAGGACAGAATATACATCATCTGCTTGAACTCTTGTGGTTCCCTGAAAGTCACAGCATCTGCTTAAAATGGGAAATGACAATAACGCGATGATCTCTAGGCAGTAACGCGATGATCTTTAGGCAGTAACGCGATTATCTTTAGGCAGTAACGCGATGATCTCTAGGCAGTAACGCGATGATATCTAGACAGTAACACGATACGTGATGATCACAAGTGTATGACTGTCTTGGGAGCCAATCCCTCTGGGCATCGGGTTGGAGTCTGTGGACTGTAGTGTTACAGGCGGGAGGATCGCCTTCGCTGCTCTGGGTTTTATCATATTTCTTTCCACAGAGCGGCCTGTCAAAAAGGTCGTACAAAGCATGATCTCCATAGCTCCACCAGCAGCAAACACTCCCCCCCCCCCCACCCCGGGGTCTTGGAGGAAAATTGCACCTATGAACAGATTGATGGGGGTTTGGACATGAACACAGGACCTTTGTAGCGTGAGGCAGGTGTCTTGACCACTCTGCCACAAAGGCACCTGTTGATGGTGGAATACATAAAACTTATGGAGAAAACATGACCAACCTGGACCTGGTCTCAGTCAGCTCCTATATTCTGTGCTGAATTGTGACCCGGTTACACCCTAATATGCCGCTCCGCAGATGTCAAGTTTCAGTACCAGTCTTGCCCACCCTGCTGGCTCCAGGATTTGGAGAGGGGAATGAACACTCTGCAACACAGCCCTTTGTGGAGATGATACTGTGAGACCATGTCAAGAGACAAGTCTGTACGTTCACCCTCCCCGTTAGATGCCAAGCTTGTTTAGCACTCAGAGACCTGACAGAGTTCACTCAGTCTTCTAGAAGTGTCACAACCAACTAGACAATGTGGACATTGGTCTGCCTGCCTCAAACACTTGATCATTGCATCTCTCTTTTGTTGTTAACTTGATGGTTCATTTTTCTGAACTTGATGTTCAGTTTTATTTTTGTTGTTAACTTAATGTTTCACTTTCCTTTGTTGTTAACTTGATGTCTCACTTTTTCATATGTTGTTAAACCATGCTTTACTTCCTTTGGTTTTAATGTTTCACCTTCCTTCTGCTCCTAACTTGATGAGTCTTCTGAAACACTTGATTATTAGATCTTTCCTTTATTGTTAAATTTATGTTTCATTTTCCTTTTGTTGTTAACTTGATGCTTCACCTTCTTTTTGTTCTTACATGATTTCTGACTTTCATATGTTGTTAAATCAATGTTTAACCTTCCTTGTGTTTTTAACTTTAACTAACATTTGCAAATGAAATTGATGTTCACAATTTCCGCTCTCAGATAAAAGTTGATCTCTGATTGATCCACAGAAAAATATGGAAGATGTCAGCAATTTTGATGAAGAGTTCACTTCAGAACGGGCCATACTTACTCCACCTAAAGATCGCCGGCCTTTGAACACGGACGACCAGAAATTGTTTAGAGATTTTGATTATGTGGCCGAGTGGTGCTGACATCATAGTTCACCTGTTTTTAAAAACAAAATAAAACACTATATAGAAAGATGACATTTTATTCACCTTGCTCTGACCTTATCATAGGCACAGGTTCTGGCATGTCACGGGCAGGGCTGGCCCCCAGTTGTGGCTCGTCATAAAGATTACCTTTATTTTTTTGTCTTTCTGTTTGATTTCACGAGTTCTTGATGCAACGGTCACATTTATTTGATTCAGTGCCACTGTTGGTATGGATGTTTTCTTCTTAGTTTTTGATAACCTCCTTACAGAATAAATACAAGACAGACATGGCTGGGTAGTGAGGTCGGATGGCAAGCCTTCTCGAATAAGGGTGAAAAACAGGAGGTTAAGTGTGCAAGTACATGTTAAATATCCCACAGAAGTTGGACATACACAGAGTTGGTATTGCTGCGGAGGAATATGCAGAGAGCGACCACAGGTAGATAGAAAATAAAAACCGATGAGGTAGCCAATAGATTTTGTACCAAACAGAAAGTAAGTTGAACCTAATAAAAATGGATGGTGGACAATTGGAAGAAGGGGTGTGTCACAGTTATGACTTAAAAGTTGTTAACATGGTAGCAGACATGTTGTATTATAACACAATAAAACTTTGGTGATATATAAGCCCATGGCAGATACAAAAAGAAGCTTAAGACGATTAATTATCCCATGGCGCTTAATCACTTAAGAAGCATAAAGTGGTTAGAGAAATTAGACGAGGAAGGACAGGATTTTGTGGGATTGTTATGAGGAATAATCGTGAACTGTAGGGGAAAAGAGCTGAAGGAAAACGGAGATAAATACCTGAGTGGCTTGGCCACACAGCTTAACTGAGACAGCAGCCTACATTCTATACACTGGACATCTTGTAGACATTGCTAGAGCAGCAGTGAATGTGCACAAGTGGAGCAGCAGTGAATGTGCACAAGTGGAGCAGCAGTGAATGTGCACAAGTGGAGCAGCAGTGAATGTGCACAAGTGGAGCAGCAGTGAATGTGCACAAGTGGAGCAGCAGTGAATGTGCACAAGTGGAGCAGCAGTGAATGTGTACAAGAAGGCGTCAGTGACCACCAGGGAAGCAATGTAGTGTTAATAAGTTATCAAAGGTGCCGACCATCCTTGAAACAATATAGGGTTGATGAGTTAAGTAAGATGGCAACCATCAGTGAAACAATATAGGGTTGATGATGAGTTAAGGAAGAAGGCAACCACCAATGAAACAATAGACTAACAACAAACAAGATAGACATGGAGTGTGTGAATGTTTTTATTATTTATTTACAACTCTGTTGCCCTGGTTCTGTAAGTCATGTTTTTGTTTACCGAACATGCAATGACAATTACGTACAAACAAGTATTCATAGTGATGGTAGGCTATTATCATCCTGAGCTAGGTGAGCAAATGTATCATGTTGCACCTGAGATTGGTAGAAATTGGAAGTAGAGCAGGCATTATTAGAACAATAAAGAAAACGGTTCAGGGTTTACAAATGTCAGGCGAGGATAAAACAAGTACAAATGATTAGAAAACAGCTGAGCAAATGTATTGTGTTGCAGCTTAGATTGTTGGGAGTTGGATGTAGAACAGAGATTAGAATAACACAAAATAATCTTTCCAGGGTTTCCTTGTATCAAACAGACAAATGATCAGAAAACAAGTGCAAGTGTATCAAGCAGCACCTCCGATGATTGTTAGGAATTTTAAGTAGAACAATTCGTCTTTTCAGGGATTTCATATAACAGATGAGGATAAAAAAAAGTGCAGATAAGAAAATAGGTCCGAACATGAAAAATCACAGGCCACACAGTGGCCATGCATATGCAAAGAGTTAAGTTATACATGCTAAGAGGAGAAAGATGGCGCGCTGCCTGTTTAGTCTGTATGTGGATGCGGCTATCTGAAATATGCACCTAGGATTGAGTAATGAACTGGGGAATGACAGTTAAGACAATATCTGTCAACAGTATTTATTTATTTCTTTGGCATAGTTAAGAACATAAATGATGTGAAAGCAGAGAGGTTATGGTAATTTGTTGGGGAAGGTAGGAAGGCTGAGGTGATACATTGGTACCTGTAGTGAAATTGAAGTGATTGGTAAAACTTTATGAAACTGAAATCATAGTTTTGTGAAAGTGTACAGCTGAAGTGATGAGTGGTGTGACCGTATAAAAAGTGAATTGGAAGTGTTTTGACATTATGAAACAGAAATGATGTTTTGGGACAATTTGAAACTGAAATGGTAAGTTTTATGACAGTGTGAAACTGAAGTTATGATTTTGTGAAAATGTGAAGCTGGAAAGTTGTATGAAACCAAAAAGAAAGTATGAAATTGAAATTATAACATCAGGTATCACTGAAAGTAGAATTGAGGTTATTCATTTGTGAAATTAGTTAAGCTGAAGTGACAGATTGGTGAAAGTTGTGAAAGACAAATGTATTGGACACTGAAAACGTAATGAAATGTTATTTCTGACTTGCCAAAATTGTGGTTATCATTCACTTGTGTCAGGCCCCATAAAATGTGTTGTCATTCACTCGTGTCAGGCCCCATAAATTGTGGTTATCATTCACTCATGTCAGGCCCCATAAATTGTGTTATCGTTCACTTGTGTCAGGCCCCATAAATAGTGTTATCATTCACTCGTGTCAGGCCCCATAAATTGTGTTATCATTCACTCGTGTCAGGCCCCATAAATTGATTATTTCTTTCCCTTGTATTTCCTGGCCCATAAATTGATTATTTCTTTCCCTTGTATTTCCTGGCAATACACCCAGTGGTCGCCACATCACATTTTTTCATGACCTTCCTGGCAATACACACAGTAGTCACATCACATTTTCTCAAGATCTTCCTGGCAATACACACAGTGGTCACATCACATTTTCTCGTGACCTTCCTGGCAATACACACAGTGGTCACATCACATTTTCTCGTGACCTTCCTGGCAATACACACAGTGGTCACATCACATTTTCTTGTGACCTTCCTGGCAATACACACAGTCACATGTTTTCATGACCTTCCTGGCAATACACACAGTAGTCACATCACATATTCTCATGACCTTCCTGGCAATACACACGGTAGTCACATCACATGTTTTCATGGCCTGCCTGGCAATACACAGTCACATGTTTTCATGACCTTCCTGGCAATACACACAGTAGCCACATCACATGTTTTCATGGCCTTCCTGACAATACACAGTCACATGTTTTCATGACCTTCCCGGCAATACACACAGTAGTCACATCACATATTCTCATGACCTTCCTGGCAATACACACAGTAGTCACATCACATGTTTTCATAACCTTCCTGGCATTACACACAGTAGTCACATCACATTTTCTCAAGATCTTCCTGGCAGTATTTTTGTTTTGCCCTCACTACCTGGTAGTTTAAAGTTGTGTCTGTTAGATTGCCTAATAAAACACACAGCTGTGACTAATTTTTTTTTCCCCATCAGAGCCTTTCATTCATGACATTTGTTGACTGGTAACTACCACATTTACACAACCCGTTTTATTTGACCCATTATACAGCTTGTGTGAGAGAAGTAACCTTGTTCTGCTTTATGTAACCTTTGCCATTGGTTCGTCAGTGTATGTTATAAAAGCCATGTATGTTTGATTCGTTCATGTATATATCATTGGGACATCTGGTCTGTGAAGTGACAGTGTCATGAAAACAACGACTGAAACTTAATCCAAATCTCCTACATTTTAAATTGAGTTTTAAGTATATGATGACTATGTAAGCCAGATTTGCGAATCAATCAACAGGGTAGTTGTTAGTCATCTTGATATTGTTGAGTTGTCTGGTGTGAGTACTCAACCTGTGTTCAGATTTCATATGTAAGTTAAAATGTTTGTGTATGGTTTTTGTTCCTGTAATGACGTTTCGAAGAACAGAATGTAGGTCGGTCAGTCCAGTACGCCCAACCAAAGGCTGAATTTTAAGATTGTGTATACTCGTTTGACACCCATTGTACTAATTTGGTTTGTTGTTTTCTGTAACTAATGCTGAAGAACACGTTTATGCATCACCAGATTATGTATTATCTTCATCTCTGTACATTAGACTGTCATATTATTTTTACTAGTGTACATTTGATGTCCTAGAGAAGCAAATATATTGTGCAAAGTTTTTTCTGTCTTTTGTCTTTTTATGTGTGTGAGGGTGACCTTAACAGGTTTATGTTTGTTTTCCTATTGTGTTTTTTTTATTTGTTTTCCTGTTGTGTTTGCTGTTTGTGTTACTGTTGTGTTTGCTGTTTGTTTTCCTGTTGTGTTTGCTGTCTCTGTGTTCCTGTTGTGTTTGCTATCCTTTTGTGTTTGCTAGTTGTTTTCCTGTTGTGTTTGCTGTCTGTTTTCCATTTGTGTTTGCTGTTTTCCTGTTGTGTTTGCTGTCTGTTTTCCATTTGTGTTTGCTGTCTGTTTTCCTGTTGTGTTTGCTGTCTGTTTTCCTGTTGTGTTTGCTGTCTGTTTTCCTGTTGTTTGCTGTCTGTTTTCCATTTGTGTTTGCTGTTTGTTTTCCTGTTGTGTTTGCTGTTTGTTTTGTGACAAGATTTCTCTCTTATTGTAATGTTTTAAAAAAGTTAGTGGCACGTTCTGTGTATGATATCAAAGTCAACCCCATCATTGTTTGACCGTGTGTGGTTGACGAGGCAGTTGCAGTTCAATAGTTTGCCATTGCTGTCTGAACGACCCACGACTCATGCCATTAAAATCCAAGCAAAGTGGCCTGCTTCTAAACTGCCCAGGGTTGATATTGATCCCTGGACTAGGGGTGTCTGGGAATGATGGAACAGTGCATGTCGCTGTCCTCAAGGCCACAAGCGTTGATGGCAAATTCTCTCCTGATATGTTCGCTGTGTGTTTAATGAAGAGTTTTCTCCCATCTTGTGGGTGAAGGAAGTGACAGATAGTTGTGTTCTCACCTGAAATGTTTGATGAAGATTTATCTCCCTTCTTGTGGGTGAAGGAAGTGACAGATAGTTGTGCTCTCACCTGAAATGTTTGATGAAGATTTTTCTCCCTTCTTGTGGGTGAAGGAAGTGACAGATAGTTGTGCTCTCACCTGAAATGTTTGATGAAGATTTATCTCCCTTCTTGTGGGTGAAGGAAGTGACAGATAGTTGTGCTCTCACCTGAATTGTTTGATGAAGATTTTTCTCCCTTCTTGTGGGTGAAGGAAGTGACAGATAGTTGTGCTCTCACCTGAAATGTTTGATGAAGATTTATCTCCCTTCTTGTGGGTGAAGGAAGTGACAGATAGTTGTGCTCTCACCTGAAATGTTTGATGAAGATTTTTCTCCCTTCTTTTGGGTGAAGGAAGTGACAGTTGTGTTCTCACCTAAAATTTTTGATGAAGATTTTTCTCCCTTCTTTTGGATGAAGGCAGTGACAGATAGTTGTGTTCTCACCTGAAATTTTTGATGAAGATTTTTCTCCCTCCTTGTGGGTGAAGGCAGTGACAGATAGTTGTGTTCTGATGTTTATGTTTGCTGTCTGAAAATATTTCTTTCCTGTTGTGAATATAATCGGAGCCATTTTCTCTTGTATGTGCTTTTGATTTGTGAAGGTATTTTGTTGTAGTTTAAGACAACAAACTAGTGCTGTTATCATCATAAAGTATGATGCCAACCACTTTTCTAGCTCAGGTCTGTACCCACAATCAGTGTGTGTTTGTGTACATGTGACTTCTAGCTCAGGTCTGTACCCACAATCAGTGTGCGTTTGTGTACATGTGACTTCTAGCTCAGATCTGTACCCACAATCAGTGTGCATTTGTGTACATGTGACTTCTAGCTCAGGTCAGTACCCACAATCAGTGTGCGTTTGTGTACATGTGACTTCTAGCTCAGGTCTGTACCCACAATCAGTGTGCATTTGTGTACATGTGACTTCTAGACTGATTCTATCCCAGGTAACATGCTCTCTTGGTAGGTTGTTTGCTAATAGTTTTACCATAGCAGTAGCCTGATAGCCTACTCTTTGTAGTCTTCAAAAATGCTGTGTTATTTATAACAAGCTCAAATTCACTGAGAGTCTGATATTTTTACCCTGATGAGGAAAAGCAAGATAAGCGATCAAGGAGCTGTGTGGTACATTTGGACATCAAAAGTTCATGTACAATTTCCCATCCATATATGCAGGGATTTGAACCAAGGACCCTCAGCCAGGCCAACCACAACCTCGTCTGAGAATGGAGCTGGAGGCGGTTACGGCAGCTTTCTGCTGGTTGGAGAACAATCTGTATACGCATGTTGTGATTGTAACTGATTCACAAAGCATGCTGGCAAAGTTGAAGATTGACATTTTTCGTGTAGAATGGCATGCATCGATTCAGAGGTCACGGGTTGTGAGCATTCGCTGGATCTTTTCTCCAGGACACTCTGGTATGGTTGGAAATGAACAGGCAGAAAGATTGGCTAATGCTGCATCATTAAGGGGTGATTTGATGCATGATAAGGTAGATGTGAAGGCCCTTTGGCAGCATGTGAATGATGCAGAGGAACAGATAAGACTATCATGGTCTAGAGAGAATACAGCAGCAGAGAATTTGGTCGACCAGTCATTACTCAGAGGTACAGCAAGACGGACATATAATCAGATTGCAACGGGTACCATTAGTTTTGGAACTCTACACTGGCTGTTGAAGATGAGGACAGAGCACTTATGGGATTGTCCCAAGTGCAGTGATGTTGGTTCTTGACTCAACTCAACTCAGCCAGGCCACTTGTTTCTTGTGGTGAGGTCTAGCACTGGATTGCGTAGTTGTGGCATATGACCCAGCACTCTACATGTGTTGTGATGAACTATAGCTCTGACATGACCATGATATGTCAGTTTATTTTCTATCACCATTGCTGATCCTGTGTCCCCTGGTTAGTTTATTTTCTATCACCATTGCTGATCCTGTGTCTCCTGGTTAGTTTATTTTCTATCACCATTGCTGATCCTGTGTCTCCTGGTTAGTTTATTTTCTATCACCATTGCTGATCCTGTGTCCCCTGGTTAGTTTATTTTCTATCACCATTGCTAATCCTCTGTCCCCTGGTTAGTTTATTTTCTATCACCATTGCTGATCCTGTGTCCCCTGGTTAGTTTATTTTCTATCACCATTGCTGATCCTGAGTCCCCTGGTTAGTTTATTTTCTATCACCATTGCTGATCCTGTGTCCCCTGGTTAGTTTATTTTCTATCACCATTGCTGATCCTGTGTCCCCTGGTTAGTTTATTTTCTATCACCATTGCTTATCCTGTGTCCCCTGGTTAGTTTATTTTCTATCACCATTGCTGATCCTGTGTCCCCTGGTTAGTTTATTTTCTATCACCATTGCTGATCCTGTGTCCCCTGGTTAGTTTATTTTCTATCACCATTGCTGATCCTGTGTCCCCTGGTTAGTTTATTTTCTATCACCATTGCTGATCCTGTGTCCCCTGGTTAGTTTATTTTCTTATCACCATTGCTGATCCTGTGTCCCCTGGTTAGTTTATTTTCTATCACCATTGCTGATCCTGTGTCCCCTGGTTAGTTTATTTTCTATCACCATTGCTGATCCTGTGTCCCCTGGTTAGTTTATTTTCTATCACCATTGCTGATCCTGTGTCCCCTGGTTAGTTTATTTTCTATCACCATTGCTGATCCTGTGTCCCCTGGTTAGTTTATTTTCTATCACCATTTCTGATCCTGTGTCCCCTGGTTAGTTTATTTTCTATCACCATTGCTGATCCTGAGTCCCCTGGTTAGTTTATTTTCTATCACCATTGCTGATCCTGTGTCCCCTGGTTAGTTTATTTTCTATCACCATTGCTGATCCTGTGTCCCCTGGTTAGTTTATTTTCTATCACCATTGCTAATCCTGTGTCTCCTGGTTAGTTTATCATGGCCAAATGGATAACATCACTCGTTCCTAAACTTCCGGTGTGCTGAGATAGCAGGTTTAACCCCGCTGTTGGACTAAAATGTTTCGTCCTTGACTTGAGGATTAACTTTCCCTATTACCAGTGTTCCTCGCCATCAGGCAAACTGACTCCGACTTCTATGGTACTTGTAATTTACGTCCCCAAGTCAAGGACAAGAAGGTTAACATTTTAGTCCAACACCGGGGTTGAATCCGCTACATCAGCATCAGCAAACGGAAGTTTAAGAGCGAGCGCTTGAATCCATTTGGTCCTGCTGACCTCTGTATTGTTTGGCACGCATAGAAGTAGAAGATAGAAGTAGATATTAGAGGATGTACTAGACAACATAGCAATAGACAGCTATAGTACCTCGAGCCTGTCACCTCCAAACGACGACAGCACCTTGATGCAGGAATGAGAATTATTTGACGCATGACCAACTAGACACTCCCCAAAAAGAAGGTGTCTTCATTGGCCAAGTCTATCATCTACCTGAACCCACAACTATGGAATACAGACAGAATGTGTATCTAACCATTAAAATAGCACTATATATCTCAGAATTTTATTTTCAAGCAGCATAGGTCAAATAACAAACATGCTAGTTCTGTCAATCAATTATGTGCCATCTCCACAATGAAGGTTGGCTGCAATGGATCTCCACCACTGTCTGCCTCTCGCCTTGATTATACATTCTGTCAGATTGATGTTCATCCATCT
The DNA here is from genome assembly GCA_963921405.1 of Cepaea hortensis. Lineage (NCBI taxonomy): Eukaryota > Metazoa > Mollusca > Gastropoda > Stylommatophora > Helicidae > Cepaea > Cepaea hortensis. Next base: position 88,358,197 of record OY992884.1, on the reverse strand, counting down.
CATGCTCGCTTGCCCTCAACCTTGCCCTCCAGTATGGTTTTTATGAGAGTGTTATGTCTTTTAACATGGCCGAAATATTTCATTTGCCTCTTTTTTATTTCTTTCATCAACTCTCTTTTCATTCCCAGTTTTTCTAGAACTTCTATATTTGATTGTTTTTATTTCCGTGAAATACAACATATTCGTCTGAATATCCACATCTCCAGGGCCTCTATTCGGCTTCTAGTTGCTTGTTCAATGTCCAGGCTTAGTCCTGCTCCAATCTTCACTGTGGAGACGGCACTGATTAATAATGGTGATGATGTCTACGGCAAATCAACCTTCAAAGGTTAACTCCCGGGTCATATACTCTCTTGGGTTAGCTTGACCTTGCACATCACTATAAATGATGATGGCGGGATAATTTTATTTAATCAGCGAGGCGAGGATGACTCTAGGAGGCACAAATGGTCGCCTCCCATGCATGGCCAGCCTGTTGTCCACAAGAAACACGTCACCTTTCTGCCACGGGATGTCTACAGCAAGGTCATTCATGGTTGCCTCGAGAAAATCCATCACGTCTGCTGGCATGGGAGTTCCGTCGCCGAATGTGATGGCCTTCTCTGGGGTGTTCCTGCTGTCTCTCCAGCCTCGGTACACTGAGATGATGGAGTTGAACAGTATCTGGGAAGTATGCAAATATCCAGTCTACATAAAAGGTGTGAGTGAGTATGATGTACTTAAAGATCTGCTGTTATTTTATATTATATTTCGATAGTATTAAGAAAAGCCAACTCCGTGGTGATGGGGTTACGGGCGCAGTTCGTGATCCCGCATACCCGCGTTCGAAACAGCAGCGCGCGATTGGCAGCAGACAGCGCTGCCTTGGTCTTTAACGAAATGGTATGGGTGCCGGTCGTTCAGAAAGCAATGGCAAACTACTGAACGTAAACTTGCCAAGACATCACAACAGCAAAAAATGTTGGTGTTAACTGCAACGTTATATAAAGGATATGCAACTAATGTATTAAGAAGCAGTTCTTGCTTGTGATATTTGTGAAGAAAAATAGTGCTGTTATATATTCAGTGAATTTCATTGGATTATCATCATAGATGTAGGAGTCGTGAACATTCTGAATAATTGTCCCTATTTTCCCCATCAATATGCGTTAAGCAATTTAACAATATTTTACTGCTATTGTAAACATATGATGAAAATATCAATACAGTAGTGCTCCCTAGTCCACCCTCTGTAATTTGATATATCATACACTATACCTGCTACCATGTGAACAACTTTTAAGATATTACTATCACACCTCTACTTCCCATAAATCATTACTATCACACACCTCTACTTCCCATAAATCATTACTATCACACACCTCTACTTCCCATAAATCATTGCTATCACACACCTCTACTTCCCATAAATCATTACTATCACACACCTCTACTTCCCATAATCATTACTATTACACACCTCTACTTCCCATAAATCGTTCCCATCACACCCCTCTAATTCCCTTAAGTCACCACTATGACACATATCTATTTCCCTTAAGTCACCATTATGACACATGTCTATTTCCCTTAAGTCACCACTATGACACATATCTAATTCCCTTAAGTCACCACTATGACACATATCTATTTCCCTTAAGTCACCACTATGACACATATCTACTTCCTTTAAGTCACCACTATGACACATATCTACTTCCCTTAAGTCACCACTATGACACATGTCTACTTCCTTTAAGTCACCACTATGACACATATCTATTTCCCTTAAGTCACCACTATGACACATGTGTACTTCCTTTAAGTCACCACTATGACACATGTCTATTTCCCTTAAGTCACCACTATGACACATATCTATTTCCCTTAAGTCACCACTATGACACATGTGTACTTCCTTTAAGTCACCACTATGACACATGTGTACTTCCTTTAAGTCACCACTATGACACATGTCTATTTCCCTTAAGTCACCACTATGACACATATCTACTTCCCTTAAGTGACCACTATGACACATGTGTACTTCCTTTAAGTCACCACTATGACACATATCTATTTCCCTTAAGTCAGCACTATGACACATGTCTACTTCCCTTAAGTCACCACTATGACACATGTCTATTTCCCTTAAGTCACCACTATGACACATATCTATTTCCCTTAAGTCACCACTATGATACATATCTATTTCCCTTAAGTCACCACTATGACACATATCTATTTCCCTTAAGTCACCACTATGGCACATATCTACTTCCTTTAAGTCACCACTATGACACATATCTATTTCCCTTAAGTCACCACTATGACACATGTCTACTTTCTTTAAGTCACCACTATGACACATGTCTACTTTCTTTAAGTCACCACTATGACACATATCTATTTCCCTTAAGTCACCACTATGACACATATCTATTTCCCTTAAGTCACCACTATGACACATATCTATTTCCCTTAAGTCACCACTATGACACATATCTATTTCCCTTAAGTCACCACTATGACACATATCTACTTCCTTTAAGTCACAACTATGGCACATATCTATTTCCCTTAAGTCACCACTATGACACACATCTATTTCCCTTAAGTCACCACTATGACACATATCTACTTCCTTTAAGTCACCACTATGACACATATCTACTTCCTTTAAGTCACCACTATGACACATATCTACTTCCTTTAAGTCACCACTATGACACATATCTATTTCCTTTAAGTCACCACTATGACACATATCTATTTCCTTTAAGTCACCACTATGACACATATCTATTTCCTTTAAGTCACCACTATGACACATATATCTACTTCCTTTAAGTCACCACTATGACACATATCTATTTCCCTTAAGTCACCACTATGACACATATCTATTTCCTTTAAGTCACCACTATGACACACATCTACTTCCTTTAAGTCACCACTATGACACATATCTATTTCACTTAAGTCACCACTATGACACATATCTATTTCCCTTAAGTCAACACTATGACACATATCTATTTCCCTTAAGTCACCACTATGACACATGTGTATTTCCCTTAAGTCACCACTATGACACATATCTTCTTCCTTTAAGTCACCACTATGACACATATCTATTTCCCTTAAGTCACCACTATGGCACATATCTATTTCCCTTAAGTCACCACTATGACACATATCTATTTCCTTTAATTCACCACTATGACACATGTCTATTTCCCTTAAGTCACCACTATGACACATATCTATTTCCCTTAAGTCACCACTATGACACATGTCTATTTCCCTTAAGTCACCACTATGACACATATCTACTTCCTTTAAGTCACCACTATGACACAAATCTATTTCCTTTAATTCACCACTATGACACATGTCTATTTCCCTTAAGTCACCACTATGGCACATATCTACTTCCTTTAAGTCACCACTATGACACATATCTACTTCCTTTAAGTCACCACTATGACACATGTCCACTTCCTTTAAGTCACCACTATGACACATATCTACTTCCTTTAAGTCACCACTATGACACATGTCCACTTCCTGTAAGTCACCACTATGACACATATCTATTTCCTTTAATTCACCAGTATGACACATATCTACTTCCTTTAATTCACCACTATGACACATATATATTTCCCTTAAGTCACCACTATGACACATATCTATTTCCTTTAATTCACCACTATGACACATGTCTATTTCCCTTAAGTCACCACTATGGCACATATCTACTTCCTTTAAGTCACCACTATGACACATATCTACTTCCTTTAAGTCACCACTATGACACATGTCCACTTCCTTTAAGTCACCACTATGACACATATCTACTTCCTTTAAGTCACCACTATGACACATGTCCACTTCCTGTAAGTCACCACTATGGCACATGTCTACTTCCTTTAAGTCACCACTATGACACATATCTATTTCCCTTAAGTCAGCACTATGAAGAAGTCTTGCTTATGGAGGCTCAAACTGCCACAAGACTATTAGAAAACCACTCATTCGTGCTCTCCTCACTGAAGAGCAGATTTTGGCACGAGTGTGTATAGCACAAGAGGCTTGCAAGAATCATTGAGACTTAAAGTTTAAACCCGAAATAAGGGACTTCATTTTTATTTAGTTTTACCTTATCTAGCTCTGTCTCACTTCTCAGAATGGCAAACCGCTCACCGAGAGATTAGCACAGAACACCAACTCGGTAGCTCCATCGATGAGTCCTAGCGGTTGCCAGAAAAAAAATTGCTTTAACTCACTTAGGCTTATGTTGTTGTAATATAACATATTTTAAATTTAAAAGCAAACGATAAATCCCGACCCTGGCAAGTCAACATCCCACTGACGCGAGATCAAATATAAAATTAAGAACACATACCTTCTTGCCACTCCTAGGGTCCTCTCTGGTGGCTTCGGTGGGATTCGAGACGGTTTTCATGCACCCATTCGGCAGCCACTCAAACCACATGCCCTGTTCCACGCACCGCTTCTCAGCCACGCTCCTGTCTTCTGTTAGGAACGTAGACTGCCAGCCTCGGCCAATTGTAGATGTGTTGTCATCGCCATCGGACAGAATCCGTGTGTAAATGATCTTTTTCTCGTCGAGATCTCTGTCGGCGGGAGATAATAGCTTGTCAGTAGGGAATACTGGTATTTGTATTTGTACCCACCGGAGGACATGACATCAATAATGTAAAATATGCAGATAATACAGTATTGATTTCGGACAACGAACAGAATCTACAACATTAGTAGATGGGGTTTTTGTGTTATTGTACGCTGTGAACAACTAGTTTCAGAATTAAAGTCTGAGAAAACAGATTGTGGTCGTCTCCAAGAAGAAAGAGAGTTTTTAGGTCTTCCTCTATTACGTTTTTCCTGTGAGTTATAGCATGAATTCACTACATTTTCGCCAAAACATCAAAGAAATGGCGCCGCTTTCGATGATTTAAGTTGCTTTAGGACCTATCAAAGAAATATTCCTTGGTTGGGGGTAAATATAAGACGGCAGGAAAATTTTCAAAATGATGCACCAGACAGTTGTCATAAAAATGTATCGTGAATGAAGGCATTCATTTCTGAACAGACTATAAGGCTTTCCTTGTTATATTATTCTCTGGTTTTTTTAATATATGGCCTATCCAGAGGCAGCCTGTCATCTTCACCTCTTGGTTTTCTTGTATTTTTCTAGTTCACTCCATGAGCTCCACATTATGATTTTGTCGTAGCATTGTATTCCTTCTATGTTGCTCAGTCATCTCATCAATTAATGAATTTTTGTAGGCACATTATCGAAAGCGGCCATGTGGTGGACAGAGACACTGCCTTTCGCGTGTTGTTTAACACACAAAATACTCGCTTGTTAAAGTTCGCAGAAGCAATTATGATCAATCAACGCAAGCCAGAATTGTGTAAACAGAAAGACATGTTAGTCAGCTGTAAATTACCGTGGTAGATAAGTGACATTACTGTGCGAATATGTGTATATTTCAACTTGAAGGATTTATCTAGTTAATTCACGTAAGTTGTGTGATTTCTGCAGTATGTACCTGACGAGATGCAGTGAAATATGCCAGGCAATAAATCGTGCAATCTATTGTTTGTGTCTTCGTTATTCAAATTCACTGCGGGAAAACATTGTTTTGAATTTTTGTAGTTTATTTGTAAACGTTTTCGTTGTTCTCAGTGTTTCTCTTCTATACTTAAAGTCGCTTAAAAGTCGACAAGGTCGACTTCATTGCACCGGGTTTTATCCCATATGGCTTGGTCTCTTTCCGCAGCACGGTAAGCATCGCACACAGCACGAACTCCGTAGCTCTAGCGACGACCCACAAGAATCTCCGAAAAAATTTCACTTGTGAACCGAAGGACGCGGCCGGGAATCGAACTCACAACCTTCAGAGCCCGAGTCAAACGGCGTGACCACTTTGCCACGGAGAATCTCAAATAGTACATGATCCATACATAACTACTGATTTCAGGAACCCACAAGGCAGACGAAATAGAGTAAGACCTAAAACTAACGGAGAAGAGATAGAAAGCGAAATCGAAATCTATTACGGAGATCTATTATTGAAAATGCTGGCGGACAAATTCCAGGGAGAGAGAAAAAGTGGACGTCCTGGGGGAAAACCGCATCACGCAAGAGTGCTAGGACGTCGGGGCACAAACTTTGATGTTGAAATGAAGAGAATTGCTGAGAATAGAAAATAATGGAAGGAGAGAGAGAGAGAGAGAGAGAGAGAGAGAGAGAGAGAGAGAGAGAGAGAGAGAGAGAGAGAGAGAGAGAGAGTTAAATCTAAACATAAAGAGTAAAGAAGAAGAAGCAAAAGAGGAGGAGGAAAGAGTGACAGAAAGAGGAGTAAGTGGTGAAAGGAGAAAAACAATAAAAGGAGGAGTGTGTGATCAGACCAGTTGAATACCAACCTTCGGACTGACTGATCTGATAATGAAGATGAAGATGATAATAACGATGTTGATGAAGATGATAAAAACGATAATGATGATACAGATGATAATGATGATGATGATGATGATGATGATGATGATGATGATGATGATGATGATTGTATCACTCACTTGACAAACGATGGGTGCTTCTCTAGCAATTTCTGGTAGGCCAAGTTTGACAGCAGCAGTGCAGTTTGGCCCCCGCTGGTTGGTGGAACATCGCAAAAGAAGAACAAGGCGCTGGGGAAGGTAGGAACTTGGGCCATTTCGTGGTGGAAGAAAATTGCTTTCTCTGGGGGAGCCTGTTAGAGATTGGAGAAGATATGGTGAAAGATCGAGAGGAAGAGAGGCAGAGGCAGACCAAGAGAAATGATGCTGGACGGATTGAGACAGTGGCATGGAGGAATATCATCAGCAGAGTTGACCCAGAACACCAAAGACCGAGATCTGTGGAGAGCCATGAACGCCTACGCCAGCCGACACGGCACTTGATGATGATGATGATGATGGTGAGGTCAAGTGGGCAGGAACTATCTTTCAGTGGACAGTTGCATATCGACTATCAAGGAAGGTTACAAATGAATATCATTATCGATTCTTTTCACAGAATTGTTTTGATAAAATATTCATACTCTCCACTCATTAAGACAGAATACTGTTTTTATATAGCATTAACACTTTCCACTTACAAAACAGAAAGCTATTTTTATATAGCATTAACATATTCCACTCACAAACTAGAACGGTATTTGTATATAGCTTTAACTTTAACACTCTCCACTCACAACATAAAAAACAGAAAGATAATTTTATATAACATTAACACTTTTCATTCACAAAACAGAACGGTATTTTTATATAATATTAACACTTTCCACTTAAAAAACAGAAAGCTATGTTTATATAGCACTAAGACTTTCCATTCACAAAACAAAAGGTTATTTTTATATAGCACAAACTTTCCACTCGGAAAATAAGACTATGTTTTTATTTAGCAAGAACACTTTCCACTCACAAAACAGAACTTTTAAAAAAGAATAGCTAATACACTTTTACCTCACAAAACTAGGTGTGTTTTTACATAGCATTACCACTTTGGCAGCAGATGTCCAGGAGATGGTGTGGGGGAAATCACTATGAACAATCACAAGTTCATGACTGTCAAAGAGACTCAATAGACAGCGGAAGTGGTCATTGGGGAATCCAGATTTGTAGGATACTCTGAACAAATGTTAACAGGAAGAAAACGCCAGGCGCGATGGTTGGAATTCACGTGTTACATGGGACTAAATTAATTACATTTCTTCTTCTTCTTCTTCTTCTTCTTCTTCTTCTTCTTCTTCTTCTTCTTCTTCTTCTTCTTCTTCTTCTTCTTCTTCTTCTTCTTCTTCTTCTTCTTCTTCTTCTTCTTCTTCTTCTTCTTCTTCTTCTTCTTCTTCTTCTTCTTCTTCTTCTTCTTCTTCTTCTTCTTCTTCTTCTTCTTCTTCTTCTTCTTCTTCTTCTTCTTCTTCTTCTTCTTCTTCTTCTTCTTCTTCTTCTTCTTCTTCTTCTTCTTCTTCTTCTTCTTCTTCTTCTTCTTCTTCTTCTTCTTCTTCTTCTTCTTCTTCTTCTTCTTCTTCTTCTTCTTCTATCACCATTGTCTCTTTCTGCTTCTCTTTCTTCTTTCCAACACTTACTCCTCCTCTGTCTACCACTTTCTCCTGCTCTTTTGTTGTTTCTTCTATACCTTTTTGCTTTTGCATCTCACTCACTCACTCACTCACTCACTCACTCACTCACTCACTCACTCACTCACTCACTCACTCACTCACTCACTCACTCACTCACTCACTCACTCACTCACTCACTCACACACTCACTCACTCACTCACTCACCTCCCCTAACTGTCTCTTATCTAAATACAAACCTCATTAGCCGTGAAGACCTTGTCCGTGATCCTTCTCCGTGGCGCAGCCCCTCCGATGTAAGGGAAGGGTTCCATCCCATAGGATGTCACGAATTTATCAAAATCGTACGCATCCTTCAATGGGAAACCCCGGAACATAACAACACCATACTGCACCAGACTGTTGGCCACACTTGACCTTTGACCTTTCAGCCACTCACATGCTTCCTCTATGGTCATGATCGTGTCCGGTTCTGGGGCCAACACCAGGGGGAATAACTGGCCGTTGAATTCCTTTTGTTCAGGAATTTGGATTTCTCTGACACCATTCCAGAGATGAGGCATTTTGTATGTCTATGTGAAATGCCGCTGAAGAAGAGGAAATAGGACAGAGTAAACAATAGGAAAAAAATGCTTTCAACGGCATGAAATCAGATTAACATCTAGAGAGATTAAAAACGCATTAAAAATGAGAATTGTCAAATGCTACGTATAATTTTCAACGCTACTGCATGGCTCGGAAGCCTGGACATTGAACAAGCATCTAGAAAGTCGCATAGAAGCCCTGGAGATGTGGATATACAGACGAATAGGTCGTATTTCATGGAAACAAAAACAATCAAATGCAGAGGTCCTAGAAAAACTGGGAATGAAGAGAGAGTTGATGAAAGAAATAAAGAGGATACGAGTGAAATATTTTGGTCACGTTAAAAGACATGATACTCTTATAAAAACCATACCGGAAGGCAAGGTTGAGGGAAAGCGAGCAAGAGATAGACAACGATACAAGTGGGAGGATAACATCAAGAGATGGACGAACATCAGCCTGACAGAATGTACAATCAAGGCAAGAGACAGACAGTGTTGGAGATCCATTGCAGCCAACCTTCATTGCGGAAACGGCACCTGATTGATTGATTGAAACAATAGAACAGTTCGTAACTGTATAATAAATATCGTTTTAAAAAATCCTGCTTGATATGTCCCTGAGGGAACCACAAGCCCTTAAAAAAAAATACACACAGAGGAAGAACCAACGGCAAATTACATCATTAAAGAACTCCTATTTGCAGACGATGGAGCACTAATAGCAAAATCAGAAGCAGAATTACAAGACCACATGAATAGTTTAAACGAAATGTGTAAGGAATATAACATGAAAATTAGCAGACATGGTCGGAGCCCTTTTGAATCGTGTGTATAGCGCAGAAGAACGGGTAAATCAATACGGCCTAGAGAGAATAATGCTACAGGGCGTTACCAGAGGATCTGGCCGACTCTCAGATCTCCGAGGAAAGGCCAGTCAGACTGCTTAATCAATCAATCATGTGCCATGCCGGAAAGCGTGGGCGGTCATGACTCGTCATTTCACTCGATAACCAGAGGTCGTGGATCAGCTCAGTGTTCCTGTCTCAACCATGCCATGTGGCCAAGCCATCCAGGTATTTACTTCTCGGCCTTCCCCTTGGTCTGTTCCCTTCGATCTTGCCAGTTATCACCAAGTTCTCCAATCCATTTCTTCTCATAACATGTCCAAAAAATTTTGACTGTCTACGTCTAATTTCTCTAATCAATTTACGATTTTCATTTGTCTCCTGTAGTACTTGGTCATTGGTTTTTCTGTATGTCCATGGTATTCTTTGCATTCTCCTCAGAAACCACATTTCTGAAGCCATCAGATGTTTTTCAGCTTGACTGCTCATTGTCCAAGTTTCACATCTATACAAAAGAACAGGCTCTATGTAGCACCTCAACACTCTTTACCTCGTTATGGACTGCTACTGGTATCATTAGTATTGGAACTTTTCGTTGGCTGTTGCAGATGAGGACGGAGCACATATGGGAATGTCCCGAGTGCCGTGATGACGGTTCTTTACTCAACTCAGTTCAACATTGTTAGTGCTGCTCTTTCTCGTCATTCAACGCTTACATATTCGTTCCATGACTTTATTACAGCACCATCCTTCAATAATACCGTTCCTGTATTTCATGTCAGAGATTCTGCGTTTACTCTTATTTTCCTTCCTGCCAACTCGCTGACTGTATGATCATCTTTATTGCATTTTTAATAGAATTTGGTTCAATTTTGTTGCGTTGTCACGCTGTTTATTTATCATATAATAATCTTCTTTGATGTTTTGATTTAGTTTTCTTCTGTTATCAACTTTAAGATTTCTTCTGTCACCAATTTCTGCTTAGCTTTTTGTTTCCTCTCCGGTAATATCTCTTTGTTTGTTCGATGAATGTAGTCCCTTAACATTTTTCACTGTTCATTTAAACTTCGTATTTTAGTTATTGCATTATATCTTTTTTTAATTTATTTTATTTTTTATTTTCACAGTCACTCTGTAACGATCTGTATTTGTTTTTTTTTTTTTTTATAAATCTGCGTTTAGAATATCTTTATGAAGTCCCATATTGTTAACCACATTGATCCTCTCCTTAATCTTACTTTTATTTAACCATATAATATGATATGATTCTTCTTCTTTAGTTCGCTTTAGGTACTGTTCAACGCCTACACAGTGAGAATCACCAGTGAGCAGATCACTGGACCTGGCAGGACATTGTCATATGCCGATGATGTTTTAGTGTATCGTCAGGGTAAGGATAGAGAGGAGGTTGCTGTGGAACTACAAACTGAACTCTATCGCATAAGTACTTGGTGTGATGAAGCTGGGGCAATGGTCAACCCAACAAAGGCAACAGTGACTTGGTTCTCGTTGAATAATCATATTGTCAACAATCCAACACCAACTGTAATGCTGTGTTCAGAGACGGTGGAAAGAACGCAGGCAATGAATTACCTGGGGATACGGTTTGATCGAAGCCTTGCTTATAATGTGATAACAAAGGCCAAGCGGGGTTTGGCAGCGATGCGGGTGATGGCGGCAGCAAACTGTGAGCAGCGCCATCTATGTCTTCTGTACGAGGGGCTGGTCATGTCTGTTTTGGAGTATGCAATGGCAATCTTGACTCTCAGCCATAAGCAGATAGAAAGGATGGAAAGGATACAGAATGAAGCTATGCGCATTATTCTTGAATGTACAAGAGATACAGCATGCAGGGCGATGCGCTACCTTCTTGATTTTCCAACCATTGAAGAGAGAATACAAGTTTGCAGGGCACGCGCCTACCTCAGAATTAACGCAAACACACAACATCCACTGCATAGTGAAATTAGGAAGGTGAAGGGCAGCAGGTTAAAAAGAGGACGGTCGTGGATGGGTCAAGGCGAAGACATTCTTCAACAGGTGTGTTCACTTGAGGACTTAGAACCTGGCGAGGAGTGGGTGCAAGTGCCAACAGACTTCTGCACATCCTTTTCAGTTTGCATCCAACTAGATAGAAAATGCAGACAAGAAAATCCGGCTGCTGTTGAGGCTGAAGTACAAGCGTTGATTTTCGAGAATTCGCTAGACGGTGACGCGGTCATCTACACAGATGGGTCGGTCGTCCGACATGTGAGAAGCTCATGGGCCTTTACAGCTCGGGCCGGAGGGAGAATTGTGAAGGAGGACTCTGGTGCTTTCACTGAAACCACAAGTAGCCTGACCATGGAAGTCATGGCAGTAAGTAAAGCAATAACATGGCTCGAGACCCAGACATTCACTAGGGCTTGTTTCCTTAGCGACTCAATGAACATGATCAAGAGGATAGAGGAGGGGTCGATCCGAAGAGAATGGTTGCTGCCTCTGAAGCGGTCTCGGCTGGCAAAGATTAGTTTCATCTTCGTGCCAGGGCATGCGGGAGTACAAGGAAATGAGCGGGCTGACAAGCTCGCAGGTGAGGCTACTGTGGAGGGCGGACGCGCCATGGACCAGGCTGACATTCTGAATGCTCTACGTGAAGTGAGACTTTTGCGAGAACCAAGTGATGACTGTGAATCTACAACAATGGCCAGACTGCGAGAGCAGCAAATTAAAAGACGGGTGGCCAAACAAGAACACTACGCAGGAAGCCAAAGAAGATTGATAAACCAACACAGAACTGGCGTCGTTAGCCGCTACACGCTGCGGGATTTGCTGAGGAGGGGATCCGAGCACTTATGGACTGAATGGTTCGATGTGCAACGAGGATGATCTGTCGGCTAACTAACTAACTAGTTCGCTAGAAATGTGTCTATACCTGCGATGCTGTCGCTTGTATTTGTATTAATTACACTTTGTGTGACATGATAACTGTTACAGTCATCGGCGGGCATTGCCTTTACATATATTAACGCATTTATAAATCTGTTATTTATCAAGATATAGTCAATTCGGTTAAATGTTTTCGTGTTGAGGCTTTTTCATTTGTAAAGCCGTTTCTTATGGTGCTTAAACCGGGGGTTTCCAATCATAATATCATTTCGTTTTGCCCATTCAATTAGATTTACTCCTCTTTCATGTCTTGTTCCTAAACCAAAGTCACGCAATCATCGTGCATTCTTTCTTTTCCTTCCGAAAAAAAAGAAAGAAAGAATTGTTGTTACACAGTATACACGCACACCTACACTCCACATTTTTAATTAATGACTTCATGCTGTGCCACATTCCCAACATCAAAGGGGGGGGGGGGGGCAGCCGCTCTTCACTCTCTAACCAAACTTACCTGCTATCACAAATTAACGAAGTTATAAATCTTCCTTCCCAACACTGAGAAAACAAGCACAGACTGCATAGAAAGTATCCAGCAGGTTATTGCCGTCATCCAGATTCGTGTAGAGATTAGCAGCTGTTTTTGCGTGCACGAGCTTGTCTTATCAATACCGTTCGTGTCAGCATTTTTTTATCTTCTTCAAATCTTCACTATTGGAAATGTGGTGTCTGTGTGTGCGTGTGACTTGCGCAATGGCAGTGACAATGATACCATTTCATACATACCGACGTTTCGGAGAGATATCTCTTTCCGTTTTCAGTCTCTCTCTCTCTCTCTCTCTCTCTCTCTCTCTCTCTCTCTCTCTCTCTCTCTCTCTCTCTCTCTCTCTCTCCGTCTCTCTTTCTATCTCTCATTCACACACACACACAAACACATACACACACATTAGATGGAGGACGGTGTTGAAAGGCTTAACGGTCTTAAGCTTTCTCTTCTAACCGTGGCGTAGTGGGTTCGCTCCAAACACGGTCATTTGAACTTAAATGTTGACTTCTCGTTCTTGACTTTACAGGTACCTCAGAAGTCGGAGTAGGGGTCGCCTGATGGCGAGGGAAACTGGTAATAGGGAAAAACTAACCCCCGCGCAAAATCAGTTCGGTGCGCGCAGTTGTTTGTCCATCAAGAATGATGATGACCATTCATTTCATACAGTGTGGTTGAAAGTATGGAGCGCGAGTTCTAACATGTTTGATAAGTTCTATTTTGGATCGAAATATTCTTTTACAATGTGGGCAAAGAATGTTTGACGTTCCAGGAGGAGGATCTCCTGCAGTGGATTTTCTGTCCAGCCTTTTCTTCACAGCTCTTGCAGTCCTGGCTGCTTCACAAGTGACTGCACCCTTGCGTAATGATGTACGCCACGAATTTCGGTCTTTGGCAGCAGTCTCACAAGTGTCATGATGAATTCCAAAATCTTTTAGTGAGATCTTCAACGTGTCTTTAAAGAGTTTCCTCTGACCGTCCTGGGAGCGTTTGCCACAACGCAGCTCACCGTAAAATAATTAGTTTAGGGAGCCTGTGATCTGGCATGTGAGTCAAGTGACCAGCCCAGCGAATGATTCTTAGTTAGTACTGTGTGGATACTGCATAGGCGTTCTTTCTAGGACTTCAGTGTCTGGGATCTTGTAGAGTAGAGTAGAGTAGAGTAGAGTAGAGTAGAGTAGAGTAGCGTAGAGTAGAGTAGAGTAGAGTAGAGGAGGGCAGGACAGAGCAGAGCAGAGTAGAGTAGAGTAGAGGAGGGCAGGACAGAGCAGAGCAGAGTAGAGTAGAGTAGAGTAGATCTCCAGACAAGGGAATTTAGTGCCTGAGACACCAGCCGCTCCATGGGCTAACATATATCTCTCGGCCATAGTATTGACTTTCTCTAACTTCTCGGCCCCACTTTCTAATAGAAAAGTTTGTAGAGGTTTATACATCTGGGACTTCATTTGGTCCACGACCATTAGCTCTTCTAGGCTGGCATAATCATTGGTAAAGCCAACCAGAGCCATTCATTTCAACAAGTAGGATTTCAGTCTTATTGCATATGCTGATAACATTTCTCCGGGCCCTTTCGGAGAAGTTTGAAACTTCAAACGGTATGAGTGGGCAGTCAGTTCAAACCCTTTTAACAGGGCTTGTCTCAGCGATTCTAAATCTTTCTTCATACCTGGAGGTAGTCTGGAAAATAATATTTCGAGCCAAAATAGGCCTTATCAGCGATCTTTAAACTCACGGTTCCATACTTTCAACCCCACTAGATGAAATGAATGGTCATCATCATTCTTGATGGACAAACAACAACAACAACAACAACAACAACAACAACAACAATAACAACAACAACAACAGAGTAGAGTCAAGAATCGACATCACATTATTCGGGATATTCCCATATATGCACCGCCCTCTCCTCTTCAACAGCCAGCGAAGAGTCCCAATACTTATGATACCAGCAGCAGTCTGATTATGTATCCGTCTGGTCTTTCCTCGGAGTTCTGTGAGAGGCTGCCTGATCCTCTGGTCTCTCCCTGCGGCACTATTTTCTCCAGGCCTTGATGATCTACCCGTTCTTCCGTACAATACATACGATCCCAAAGGGCCCCGACCATGTCTGCCTTATCATGCACCAATACCCCACCGAGTGTAGCAGACCCAGCCAATCTGCTCGTTTCCCATAGCAGTTTCCTAGTGCTATAACAATTTTTCTTGCCTTTGCTACAATGCTGCCTAAACAAGAACACGCACGCACGCACGCACGCACGCACGCACGCACGCACGCACACACACACACACACACACACACACACACACTGTGAATAGTGACTGTGCGAATTGGCTAGTGCGTTTGCCTAACTTGACAATGGCGCCACAATTAGCTTTTACGGTAATTGCGTTCCTTGTTTTGCATATGATTAGTTTATCAGTAATTGATCCCTTATTATGTCATGATTATTTTATAATTGTATCCCTTGTTTGTCATTGATTGTGTTATAATTGTATACTTTCTTATGTCCTTGATCATTGTATAATTGTGTCCCTTCTTATGTTCACGATTATTATATACAGTTACTGTGTTGCTTGTTATGTCACGTGATTATTTTGTACCGTAATTTTGCTTTTGGCTGAGATCAAAGTGTAATATCTGCTTTTGGTCTTGCCAGGGCCACATACAAAGGCGGTCATCCGATTGATTGATTGATTGATTGATCTAGGAACCGACATCACAGCATTCGGGACAATCCCAATCCTCAGCAACCAGCGAAGAGTTCCAACACTAATAGTTCCAGTAGCAATCTGATTATATGTCCGTCTCGCCTTTCCTCTGAGCGTCGAGCGTCGGCCAGATCCCCTCGTCACTCCTCGCTGCCTCATTCTAACCAGACCATGGTGATCCATTTGCTCCTCCGAGGTGTACACGTGCTCCCACAAGGCCGCAACCACATCTGCCTTGTCATGCATCAATGCTCCACCATGTTTTGCCGAGCCGGCCAATCTGTCCGCCTGTTCATTCCCCAGCACACCGGCATGTCCAGGAGAAAAGATCCAGGTGATGCTTGCTACCCATGACCTCCGAAGCGAAGCAAGCCACTCTGCACGAAGCTTGCCTGTTCTCACCCTTCTCAGCATGCTTTCTGAGTCCGTTACAATCACAATGTGTGTATGTATCGTGTTTTCTATCCAGCGGAAAGCTGCACTGACCGCCTCCACCTCCATTCTTAATGAGACAGTATGGAAATTGGTTTTCACATACCGCCTTTCCAAGTTTACCGGGGAAATATAAAATGGAATATTTTTGGGACCTCAAAGGTCAAGGGCCAGGATTGTTTTTAAAATAGTCATAGGTTGAGCGGGAGTGCATGACCGAATAGCGGCAAGGCTATTGTTGGCTAGCAGTTTCTCGGGGAGAGGAGTGCCAAATGTATTGTACACTTTGGTTCAAGCTGTCAGAGGGACAATGGTGAACTTTAGAGGCAGCATAATTTATGGGTACAAGGCGGCATTGGAAGGACCTTGGCTGTCAGAATAGAACGCCCTACTCCAAATTTATGGTGGCGGGAAAAAGTAAATGAACTCAGGACCATGAACTTCAGAGACAATGTAGATTTGGGTTAATGATATGATGCAGAGTATGCAAATTAATCAAGGTACGCGAGGTACGGATTGGAGGACCTTCGGGGGGGGGGGTGAGAAAATACATGGTCACGTGATTCCAGAAAGGCGCCAACTCGAGAAGTAATATATACTTGAGGATCCAGTCAGTTGGAAAAGAGTCGAGCAGGAGAGAGGACAGTTAATAGTGGACTCCGGGAGCGGCGGGGGCCTGAGCCCTCTTGGGGCAGCCCAAGGAACATAGTAACAGCACTTCAGAAATTGTGGCTAATCCGTGCCCAAGTCTGTATAGTATCTGT
This sequence comes from Cepaea hortensis, assembly GCA_963921405.1. Lineage (NCBI taxonomy): Eukaryota > Metazoa > Mollusca > Gastropoda > Stylommatophora > Helicidae > Cepaea > Cepaea hortensis. Next base: position 88,341,315 of record OY992884.1, on the reverse strand, counting down.
AGGAGGAAGTGAAGGAAGACGGACAAGCGCCCATGCTAGAATTCGTCTGAATCACTGATAGGAGTGAGAGCGACTAAGGATCTGTGAACGGAACCTACCCAAGGCAGATAAGCCAAAGAAGGGAAAGACACGCAGAGTCCGAGGGTCGTTAAAGTGCAAGAAAGCCACTTGACTTAAGAGGACCGCCAGCTAAGGAGACCGCTCGTTAGTTGCAGTAGATGGCTAAACGTCAGACAGGACGACCATAGCCAGGGACAATGCGGTTGGAACCACACAGGAGACTAATGTCAAATACGACTGGAAACCGGTGGTGGGATCCACGGCAAACGAAGTTGAAGTTAGCAATCGTATTTCAAATATGGGACCCAGATGATCAACGGGACGGCAGAAGTTGAATGTAAGTTGACATAAGACTTAGACATAATTAGTTTAATTGTATATTATAATCAGGTATCTTAGTTTAGAGAGCTATAGCAAACTACCGTAGGTGAACTTACCGCGTAATCATGAACGACCCGGCAAAGGATCAGGACTGAATGCGACGTCCGGTATATGACCTATATTTAAATGGCCGAAATAGAGTGATTGGAGTCAAATTAATCGGTTAGGCGGGTCAACACGGCATATAAAACGAAAGGCTATTGCAAGATATAAACAAACACAGCAGACGGCAGAAGAAGATAGCAAGGCACTCGCTATCACTAGGTCAACCAGACAATAGGGGCAGGTGAGATCGTTGGCCAGAGACGGGGTGGTCACAGGAAAGAATGCGTGTCTTTTGTTCGCTGGACATAGGTGAAAGGAGGTCGCGCTTCTGCGGCTGTGTAGCTAAGGTGTAGTTAGGCTGGCCCGGCGTGGTACAGGCAGCGAGTTCAGATCTTCGGGTGAATGGTTAAATCCGTAATGTTGGCTGTAGGCGGCGCGTCGGGAAATAGGCGATAATAATGTTAGTTAAATATATATAGACGATAGATTACTGTGTTTACAATAAGGTTCTTAATTTATGTTATGGCTAAGATATACTAATACTAGTATAGATAAAGAAGCGATAGATGTTAAGGACTTTGTAGGTAGTGAAAGACTAAGGTTTATTCTCACATAAAACTCACGGGTATTGTTTTATAATGTTTCAGACATTGTCTGGGTAAACTGGAGTCGCCTGGATAAACCAGGCATAGCTGAATAAACAGTTACCCGCTGAACAAGTTGGATGGGAGCGAATTAAATCCCTGGGTATATAGGTTGATAGATCAATCTGTGGATCAATGGGTATTTGGGCTGAACACACGTACCACTAATAAGCCTGTGGAGAGATAGTTATGAAACAAAGACCGGTGTAATTCCTAGCTTTAGTCCTTTTCTTCATGCGGTTAGGAGGTGATTGTAGGTAGTATTTCTCTAACATCTGGTTGTATAGTTTATTACATTATCTACCTCCCCTTGTGGCGTCATGCAGTATTGTGTTTTTTTTTTTTGGAGTCGATTATACATAGATGTGTCTTCAATGCATGTACTGGTTACTTTATGTGATTATGCTGTAGATTGTCACTCTGTTATTGTTCAAGAAGGAAATAAATATACGATTGAGTTGTCTTTTATTTCGACTTGTCAGTCTGAAGTAATATAAGTAGAGTAGCTTAGAGACCTTATGAGGCTGTACCTCTCTTCTATAACCTAATAACATACACCACGAGACATTGATGGTGCAATCGTAATTAACTATTGTTCTCACGCGGAGACACGAACCCAATCTTTCCTATCCCTTACTCTCATTCTTTTTCTCCTTCTCTCTCTCTCTCTCTCTCTCTCTCTCTCTCTCTCTCTCTCTCTCTCTCTCTCTCTCTCTCTCTCTTTATTTTTCTTTACTATCCAAGGTAGTGTGTAGTAGGCAGAGTTCGACTGAGGAACGAACTTTTAGGCTTCACACTATTTATATCGTTTCCCTCACAATTCCCTCTCCTTTCCCTTCTCCCTCTCTCCTCACTTCCTCCTTCTTCTTCTTCCTTTTTTTTCTCTAGATCACACATGGCGTCGTCAGGCAGCGATATGTTTCCAGAATTTTCTGGGACCTTCCAGCTTAGTCCGGGAGCTCCCAGGAGATTCCATGTGACCTTTGTCTCGGCGGTGTCAGGTTATACTACATAGTGAGATCGTATACATAGATTTGTCGCTTACAGTCAGTAGTTCGTGATTGCCTGCTCGATAGTTGTCTCAGTAAGTGTTCCTTTACTAGGCTACTTATCTCATAGCTGGTTGGTAAATTGTCTGAACTATCTGTCGACGAGGTCTCTAATAAGTCTGTTCAGTTAGAAACTCTTGTGTAAAGTACACCGGCCAAACCACCTTGCTACAAGAATACAGGAAAACCCACCACAACAAAATACCCAGGGATAGCCAACTCAGAAGGAGAGTCAGCGCAGCGGAATCTGTCCGAAATGAGCTCAGACAACAGCTGAGCAGAGCAAGTCAACGTACGGGTGGCCTTATCTTGTCATCTTTAAAGGACCAAACTCCTTATGTCAGTGCACGTTAAAGACTAACTCACTGATTGAAGAGTATCAGAATAAAATACTCCACCGTTATACAAAGGTCACCCACTCTTCGTCCAGGAAGTCAAGAGTCATAATTGATGACAGGGCATGGCAGGCGAAACCCAGAGCCATGCAAAGTAAAAGAACAATTCCCACACCTGTTATGCAGAGCCAGCCAAACCTGTGGCTGTCCGGGGAATGAATTTCGCTGACTCTTTTAGGGAACAGTTGTGACGCTGTTTAGGTGACAGGACCCAACATTTCGGGTGGCAGTGTAGACATCCGAGGCCACTAAGAAAATATAGCGCTCCCCCCCCCCTTTTGTGTTGCCCTGCAAGGAACGACAACAAGGACTCATCATGCTAGCGTGCCCCACCAGCGGCAGAGCGAGACGGGCTGTGCCAAACGTTATCAATGGCACATGTGGCATACAAGAAATGCACGCATGAACAATTACATCACCAAGCGGGGTTGTTCCCCTCTGTTTTATGCAGTGAGTCAATTATGGCTGTTGTGAAGAGACAGATGACAGTGTCACTCGTGGTAGTTAGAATATCCTTTTTTTTTAGAGGCGGGAACAGAGGTGGAATTCAGTGTACCAGCGTGTTCAAGATACCAGAATTAGACATGTTAACGGTGTTGGGCAGTGAATGACCAGTGACGCCCTATATTTCTGCCCATGCATATAGAATAGACACTTTAAAGAAAACAATCGTAGAAATTCAGTGAAGAAGAAAACGGAATCCAGAAAGCACCCGCAAGCAGAAACATATTCTTTATATATTTATTTCAGCATGACGCAATGAACAGTAGTGGTTCATAATTGAATGACATTTTGGTCGGAGGGCCATATGTGTAGTCACGTTTAGCCATCCTTTGTTTTACAGGCTGAAGAATTTAGTTAGAAACATGTTATTTTGTTGTTTAAATGAATATGACTACTTGAGGGGATCAACTGTTGTGGAGCAGTTAGCTCCCTTGTTATTCCCATAGCGGAAGTTGTCAAGTCGGGTACGCGAATGCTTTTATTATTGTGTGGGCCTCACTCTATTGTGTTCAAGGGCAGACACAACTGCAGTATTAGGTGTCATAAGGACTACACATAGTTCAATGTCGTGTCAGGAGGCCAAGGAGACCATTTATAATCTGAGATTGCCAGAGTAGATGTTAATGCCGGTACATGTTGGTTTTAATGTGAAGGGGCATGGCAAAGAATAAATGTTAGAGCATGATGTCCTAGAATTGGGCACACATTTTTTGTCAGAGTTATTTCAGCGTCAAGAGAGTAGGACGTAATGTCCAAGAACTGGGCATACCATTGTTTTTTTGTTTTTTTTTTCAGAGTTATTTCAGCGCCAAGACAATTGAGCATGATGCCCAACGACTGGACGCACATTTTTTTTAATGTCAAAAGCTGTTTCATGATATATGTTTGGTTTGTTTCTATGGCCACTAAATGTTGTTTACTTACAGCAGGGGCTGATTTGTTTTTGTGTACATCGGTGGTGATCGTGAAGATTGTAGCTTCAGGCTGATGTGTCCTTGCGAATAGGGGAGAATTGGTTGTTTTATTATGTGTGGTGAGCAGGCATTTTCCTGTGAGGTCACAGGAATTGTTACAATGTTTTTCAGAATCAAGAATGACTGGACACATTGATGTACAGATGTCCTAGTGGGTAGCACCTATGTGAATCTGATTGTTTGTTCTGTTGTTGTTACAGGGGAGTGGCATATTAAGTGAATGCCTATATTGACATTGTTTTATTAATTGTGTTGTCTTTATGTGCACCCTTTGATGTATGATTTTGTTTTCTGGGGGAATCCCCGGCATGCCAGGTATTGAACTGTTTTTATGGATAATATTACTTGGTTGCTATGTTGTTAGGATGCACGTCAGAAGTTTTAACTGCCTTATGCACTGGGAGAGCAGGGGATGCAACCAGTATTTTAATATTATTATTATTATTTGGGGTGGAAGTTCCAAAAAGAGTTTTCCCTTTAGGTGTTCAATATTGTTTAGGAGTGATGTCAGATGCGGAGCCAGGGCTTCGATCTCAAGGAGGGATGACGCTATATTGATGGTGGGACCCATCAACTTTTGGTAGGTGGGTATGAGACAGTATAGAAATTGGTTTTCACATACCGCCTTTCCAAGTTTACCGGGGAAATATAAAATGGAATATTTTTGGGACCTCAAAGGTCAAGGGCCAGGATTGTTTTTAAAATAGTCATAGGTTGAGCGGGAGTGCATGACCGAATAGCGGCAAGGCCATCCTCTATTGTTGGCTAGCAGTTTCCCGGGGAGAGGAGTGCCAAATGTATTGTACACTTTGGTTCAAGCTGTCAGAGGGACAATGGTGAACTTTAGAGGCAGCATAATTTATGGGTACAAGGCGGCATTGGAAGGACCTTGGCTGTCAGAATAGAACGCCCTACTCCAAATTTATGGTGGCGGGAAAAAGTAAATGAACTCAGGACCATGAACTTCAGAGACAATATAGATTTGGGTTAATGATATGATGCAGAGTATGCAAATTAATCAAGGTACGCGAGGTACGGATTGGAGGACCTTCGGGGGGGGGGGTGAGAAAATACATGGTCACGTGATTCCAGAAAGGCGCCAAATCGAGCAGGATTTATACGCGGTACAGCAACCAGTCGGGGAGATAAGCAGATGTGAGACGGCCGAGTGCAGATACTCAAAGGCTGTTGAGACCAAGGAGGCTGTGGCAACTCTGGTCGGGCAGGTATACCCGAGGACCATAGGAAGCACGGACTTCAGTGTTGGAAGAAAGAGCCGCCCAAAAGAAACTATTGATTGCTGCTGTCAATTGCAATCATTAAGGAAAGTCACACAAGACTAGAGTGGGCTAAGAGGACACACGTTTGATGGGATCATCCAGAGAACTGCGTCGAACAAAGTTGGAAGGAGCCTGACTTTATTGGAAAGTGGCGAAATCACTCTGAGACGGACGGTGATCAGACCAAAGCACCCGTAGGCAGGCGAGCAATTATCCACTGGACAGGACTCTTACGTAAGTTGATTAAGATTAGTTTGTATACCTGTTAGTCTATAGTCGGGCGCGGTAATGGTACTTAGGTTTAGAAAGCAATGGCAAGCTACCGTGGATAAATTTACTGAGGAATCATGAGCGGTCAGTGAAAGCTGGGATTGACTGTGACGTCCTATAACGGACCCGTAACTAGCTAGCTAACTATAATAACAGGCTAAATCAGGGAGCATTGGCAAACTACAATGGGCCGATAGCGGGGATTGACTGCAACGTAAACCATACTAGGGGTCATTATTTGCGAACGGGAATAGTAGCCTCAAAAATCCCCGATTTATTTCTCAATAGAAATGTAAACACGACAGGCCAGTTAGGGCGGATACTAGACTCGGCCACTAGGTCAAACCAAACAATGGGACCAGCTGGCTACTGCATTTAAACGGACCCGGAACAAGCCTGTGAAAAAAAGGAGTGTTGTGTAGCAGAGGGGAAATCGGGGTCAGGCTCTGTTATGATTAGCGCGAAAGACAGTATCGCCCTGCGAATTTAAAGTCGCGGGTTCGGATCTTCACGGAAAACCGGGAATAAATGGTTAATAACTGTGTGGGGTTAGGTAGTCGATGTTGACGGCCCATAATGATGGTTAATCATGAGTGGACTTATGTACTGCAAAAGATTATAATGATTTTAGGAGTTTTAGTGTAAAAGGGCATTTCATATATGTGATTTTTGGGCAGTATATGTGTCCCACCTTGTTGTCTTATGATTATTGTTGGGGTCCCAAGCTGCAATGATATTGTTGATGATGTAGATTTATGTTGTTATTAATAATGGCTATGATATACACAGTGGGTTCATGGCTTAGGTTACATATAGACGACGCATGAGGGGAGCTGAAGTCATTATTGATCAATAGCTATGTTTATGATGTGTTGATTGTTTTGTGATTAAGGACAGGGGGAATTTATGTTGTTGAGAATGCATATATATAAGTATGCATAATATTAATACATGCTGTTGAGGACGATGATGGCGCTAATGATAAGGAGACATAGCGCCAGTAAGTGTCACTGACGTATTGTGTTGTCGGCCTCGGGGACAGAAGTGTTGTTGTTGGGGGTTACCTGATGTAGTTGTTGAAATGTGACGTCCAGTTATCCGCTGTTGTGTTATGTGTCTGGCGCGGGGAAACCCGGCCGGTGTGGGCAAGCGGATCAGTTGTTGTTGTTTAGGGTGTTCCCACTGCCGAATTATATGTGTCTGTCCACTGGGGAGAGACTATCAGTGTCGGCGTGGGTATTGTATTGATATCACCTGATTATGACACATGGTGCAGTGTTTGGGGTGTTATGGGTTGATGTTGTCATCAGGGGACACTGGTTGATGGTGTACGACCGCCCAGGCAGTGATGGAATATCACCGACCCGATGTCAATACACGTAGCAGAAGACGAGGGTGAGTAGCAGGTTAATGACACCCGATGATGCTGTTCACATAGTCAAGGGTGTCTTTTTGTTTAATTTTCAGGTTGTCGCTTGATCGATTGCCTGGGTAAACTAGTGGGTGGTCATTTGACGGTGGTAGTTCGTGTGTGTGCATCCTTCTTAGACTTATATACTTTCTTGTCAGGTTTGCGTACTTTTATATTCCTCTGATTGATATGTGACTAGTTATTGGTTTAATTGCAAGTCCTTAGTTTGATGGTATTCTCTTGATGCTAGTTACCTGACAGCATTTTTCCATAATAATTTGAATTGATTTCGCACGACACTTTGTATACTTTGTAATGTCTTTTGAGAAGCAAATAAACTTGATTCAGTGTTAGCTTATTCTTTTGAGTGCTTATACTATTGTCGGTTAGGGTAGTGTTGTATTCGTGACCTGCATACCTGTATACTTGTGAGGTTGGTAGATAAAACCAAGGGTAATCAGATTTAGTGGTTATCTCTACGACCGGAAGACGGACAATCTTTATCTATCAATCCTTTATTCTTTACACCTCTCTTCCTTCCTCTCTCTGACTTTATTCTGCTCCTTCTCTCTCTCATCTCTCATCTTCGTGCTATCACATTAAGCTAGATGTAGTGTCATCATACGCCAGGCTCTCCTGCACCAAACGCCGACAATTAGTTTTTGCCAAGAAACCCCAGGCACTTCTCCTACCTCTCAACACCGACCCATCCGTGTAGATGATCACATCACCCGAGTTAGAATTTTCCTGAATTAGTTGCTGAATTTCCACTTCCGTGGCCCCTGCTGGCCACTCCCTGCTCAATGTGATTATAACTCTGCACAAGTCTGACTGCACGGCTGGCACTCTGACCCACTCCTCTCCTCGCTTGATGTTCTCCAAGGGGCACACCTGTCTGATCGTATCCTCCGCCTGAGCCATCCATGATTTCCCTCTTATCAGTCTCTGACCCTTAACTACGTCCAGCGCCTCATGCAACGGGTGATCTGTGTCTGCAGCTACTCCGAGGTATGCCTTCGCTTGCATCACTTTGTGCCTACCAGCAACAGTAGGCGGTCATCCGAATGACACACAGGGATGTGGGGTCCTTATGGGGTGGTTCTGACCCTTGGGGTGTGAGGCAGGGGGGGGGGACCGGGAGCCCTTATTTTAAAAAAAATTAGTCTCATCTCATGTCTCATCATGTTCCTATTGTACCTTGCGGTGTCGAGGTGAATTATAAACATCGTGAGAGTGCCCGATTATGGGCTTCATGTATCGATATTCCCATGGCCTCTGCTATTCCTTCCGTCCAACGTTTACGTGGTCGGCCTGTTCCTCTGTTTCCATCTGGTCTGTACATCATTGCTTGTTGTGGTATGCTGTTGACTGGTAACCTACTTGCATGGCCAAACCATTTGTCTTGCTGCTTTCTAATAAAATCTAATGCTGCTTTAACCCCCATTTTAGTCCTGATTTCTTCATTTCTGATCTTCTTCTTCTTCTGCGTTCATCCGTAGTTTTTTTTCTTCAGATGTGATTGCGTTGTGCCTGTTTACAGCAGAGCTGCGTTCTTGCGCCGTTAGGCCGACACATCCGACTTCTGCGGGCATTTGTTGACCGGGTTAACCTTCCCGGGATTTCTGATCTTATCTCTTCAACAAAAATGGAGGTGGGGGGAGGGGGGGGGGTTGGTCAGCCTTGCAAGAACACCATCACTAATGAATGGTCTCATGAGTATTTAATACTGTAATTGTGTCCCTTGTTATGCCCCATGATTATTTGTAACCTGTAATTGTCCCTGGGTATTAGTTCTCATGATTATTTGAATACTATAATTGTGTCCCTTGTTATGTCCCATGCTTATTTGTATCCTGTAATTGTGTCCCTGATTACACCCCATAATTATTTGTATACTGTAATTGTGTCCCTTGTTATGATCATCATTTTTTGTTTACTGTAATCGTGTACTTTGTTATGCCCATTGGATTTAAACGTTGACTTTTCGTCTAGAAAGGTATTGGCGGCTTTCTGGTTGATTTAATGGTTCTTTTCTTTTGGCTGTATATCGCCCAAGCAGGTTAACAAAAGTGGCTTTCAGAAATACTTGAATGGAATACGAGATGTAAAATTTACTTTACCTGTACTTATTTATTTTTTTTTTTTTTTTTAAGCATATCCTTTTTTACAGGACTTAGCTGTCAACACCAGCATCTTTCAGCTGTATGTTGATCTCTTGGCAAGATTACGCTCAGTAGTTTGCCATTGCTTTCTGAGCGGCCGGCTCAGTTATCCCGCAAGTCACGAGCGGGGGTCGAACCGCCTCAGCTCTCGCTCCGCTACGAGACTCTGCGTGATAAACGGGATTACAGAGAGAAAGTGTTGTAACCCCACAGCCAGAGAGACCGGCCCTGTACTTATAGTCACAGCAAATGAAGCTACTGTAAGTGGCGTTTGATAAATTTAGGCTGTATTTTGTCATCAAGCGGTGCATATTAGACTTATAGTTAATATAAGGTAATATAAAGGAATGAATTGGAGAACTTGGTGACAACTGGCAAGATCGAAGGGAACCGACCAAGGGGAAGACCGAGAAATAAATACCTGGATGGCTTGGCCACATGTCATGGTTGAGACAGGAACACTGAGCTTATCCACGACTCTGATGATCGAATGAAATGGCGAGTCACGGCCGCCCACGCTTTCCGGCATGGCACATGATTGATGGTCGTCTAACATTCACGGACAAGGATTTGTTGTGTAGAAAATCGCCTACTGATGAATCCCGCCTTTGCTTGAATTACTCCACAAGAAACATACGTTGAGACATGGCTGCATGTTAACACACGTATTCGTCTGTCAGGGTGAGCCTACCTGTCTGCGTACCTGTTTGCATGCTTATCTGTGTCTGAGTGAAAACACGATCAGCCATGTTCTAGTAAACATGTGTGTGAGTTAGAATGCATGTTTGTTTGCGTGAATGTGAATAATGAGAGAGAGAGAGAGAGAGAGAGAGAGAGAGAGAGAGAGAGAGAGAGAGAGAGAGAGAGAGAGAGAGAGAGAGAGAGAGAGAGAGAGAGAGAGAGAGAGTGGATGTTATATGCGTGAATTTATATATTGGTATGGGTGAATGTATATGTGTAAATAATGTTTATCCAGTAAAATACCATATTAGTTTAGTTTAGTTTAGTCGTTGGATCAACATCACGGCACACGGGTTAAACCCATAAGTGCTCCGTTTTCCTCTTAACTCAAACCTGAGTCTGGAGAAACTCAGCTCAATGCACGAACTCCGTAGCATCGGCGAGGATCCTGAAATACTTTGGGTAGATCTTTAGCTCGAAATTTTTGCCCGGGCAGCGCTGTTAGGCTGCTCTTTTCGATTTCCAACTGCCAAAGGATTTTTTGCGTGCGCAACAATACACACGGGCGTCCGATCTCACTACCCAGAGACCAGGGGACATTTTATTACTGGAAGTTCACGTGGATGTTTTTAATAAATCCCGGTCCTCTACGGGGCCTGAACCCGGGACCTGAACCCGAGACCTGAACCCGAGACCTTCAGCACTCGAGGCGGACACCATACCTCGAGACCACTCAGCCCCCCCCCCCCCCCCCCCAATATAATATTCAATCTGTCTATAATCGAGAGTCTCTTAACCGGCTCTGTGGCTAAGGGGTTACGGGCGCAATTTGTAATTCCACATACTGTGTTCCAAACACATCTGCGGGCGATTTGGCAGCAGACTGATTGCCTTGGTATATTCATACAACGGTATGAATGCCGGTCCTTCGAAAATCAATGGCAAGCTACTGAACGTAAAACTTGCCAGGAAATCACAAACAGGCAAGAAATGCTGGCTTTCTTAACTATTACAGCCACTTTTAATTAAAAGTCGCTTAAAAGTCGACAGGGTCGACTTCATTGCACCGGGTTTTATCCCATATGGCTCGGTCTCTTTCCGCAGCGCGGAAAAAGTCGCACCAAGCACGAACTCCGTAGCTCTAGCGACGACCCACAGGAGTCTCCTAAAAATTTCACTCGTGAACCGAAGGACGCGGCCCGGAATCAAACCCACAACCTTCGGAGCCCGAGTCAAACGGCTTGACCACTTCGCCACGGAGACTCCCAGCCACTTTTAATTGAGTACAGTCAATCTGGAGTGATTTTTGAGCGATGTTTAGTTGAGTTGATTAAATTTGGAATGATTTCTGCGGGACCTAAAGTTGTGTACTGTATACTAAAAGTTAAGACACATCGTCTGACATTCACAGGCAAGGATCTGTTATGTTGAATGATCATCGTCTTGTAATTTCCACCCTTGCTTGAATTATTTCACACGAAATGGACGTTGAGTCATGGCTACATGCTAATTTTCATCTGTCGGAGTCAGCCTACCTGTATATGTGTTACCTGTTTGCATGCTTATTTGTGTTTATGCGAAACTACGGTTAGTTTTATGCTAGCATATTTGTGCGAGAGTGAGAATGCATGATTATGTGTATGATTGTAAATTGAGAGAGAGAGAGAGAGAGAGAGAGAGAGAGAGAGAGAGAGAGAGAAAACAAGAGAGAGAGAGAGAGAGAGAGAGAGAGAGAGAGAGAGAGAGAGAGAGAGAGAGAGAGAGAGAGCAGATGCTGGGTGTGCATGTTTGTGTGAGTCAATATACATGTTTGTGTGAGTCAATAATAAATCTGTTTGTGTGAGTCAATATACACATTTGTGTGGACGAATGCACGTTTATAAATTCACAGTATTGTATTGTATTTATACCAGTAATATTCTGTTGCATTCTCCTGAATGATAATTGGCATTTATAGTGTTTAAAATTATTTCAGACATTAGATGTTCATGTATTATTGTGCTTGATTTTCTTGTAATATTACACCGGCTGTTAATTCAATATTATACGAGTATTTTGCCTTTTTACTTGTTTATTAATAAATCGTATCTCCGAAACAATTTAGATGTTCATGTTGTGCTATTCGCCTGAATTATTTTGTGAACCAAACAACATGTAACATGTGAATATGCATAAATACGTCTGAGAACTCTTCTTCGTACACCTCAAGTGGTCAACGTGAATAAATGCAAAGAAGCAGCAGACAATGTGAGCTTGTTGACATCACCTATTGTATTGTCTTCAAAGCGCGCGGGCGTAGGCTAGAATAAAAAGTTGCATATCGTTTACAGAATATGTTGCAGTCAACACCAGTATTTTCGCTGTTGTG
>OY992884.1:88226591-88324091 GCA_963921405.1 Cepaea hortensis | reverse complement strand
TCTTTTCAGTGTCCCACAGATGACACTGTCTTCTCAATATCCCACAGATGACACTGTTTGTCTTTTCAATGTCCCACAGATGACACTGTTTGTCTTCTTTATGTCCCAATATGACACTGTGTGTCTTTTCAATGTCCCACATATGACACTGTTTGTCTTCTCAGTGTCCCACAGATGACACTGTTTGTCTTTTCAATGTCTCACAGATGACACTGTTTGTCTTCTCTATGTCCCACATATGACACTGTTTGTCTTCTCTATGTCCCACATATGACACTGTTTGTCTTCTCTATGTCCCACATATGACACTGTTTGTCTTCTCTATGTCCCACATATGACACTGTTTGTCTTCTCTATGTCCCAATATGACACTGTTTGTCTACTCAGTGTATCACGTATGACACTGTTTGTCTTCTCTATGTCCCACATATGACACTGTTTGTGTACTCAGTGTATCATATATGACACTGTTTGTCTTCTCTATGTCCCACATATGACACTGTTTGTCTACTCAGTGTATCACATATGACACTGTTTGTCTTCTCTATGTCCCACATATGACACTGTTTGTCTACTCAGTGTATCACATATGACACTGTTTGTCTTCAGTGTCCCACAGATGACACTGTTTATCTTTTCAGTGTCCCACAGATGACACTGTCTTCTCAGTATCCCACAGATGACACTATTTGTCTTTTTAATGTCCCACAGATGACACTGTTTGTCTTCTTTATGTCCCAATATGACACTGTGTGTCTTTTCAATGTCCCACATATGACACTGTTTGTCTTCTCTATGTCCCACATATGACACTGTTTGTCTACTCAGTGTATCACATATGACACTGTTTGTCTTCAGTGTCCCACAGATGACACTGTTTATCTTTTCAGTGTCCCACAGATGACACTGCCTTCTCAGTATCCCACAGATGACACTGTTTGTCTTTTTAATGTCCCACAGATGACACTGTTTGTCTTCTTTATGTCCCAATATGACACTGTGTGTCTTTTCAATGTCCCACATATGACACTGTTTGTCTTCTCAGTGTCCCACAGATGACACTGTTTGTCTTTTCAATGTCTCACAGATGACACTGTTTGTCTTCTTTATGTCCCAATATGACACTGTGTGTCTTTTCAATGTCCCACAGATGACACTGTTTGTCTTTTCAATGTCCCACAGATGACACTATTTGTCTACTCAGTGTCTCACATGTGGCACTTTGTCTTCAGTGTCCCACAGATGACACTGTTTTGTCTTCTCTATGTTCCAATATGACACTTTTTGTCTTTTCAATGTCGCACAGATGACACTGTTTGCCTGATCTGTGTTCCAATATGACACAGTTTGTCTTTTCAGTGCCCCATGTATGACACTGTTTGTCTTCTTAGTGTCCTACAGATGACACCGTTTGTATTTTTAATGTCCCACAGATGACATTGTTTGTCATTTCAATGTTCCACATATGACGCTGTTTGTCTTCTCAGAGTCACACAGATGACACTGTTTCTCTTCTAAATGTCCCATCCTGAAGAGGATTCAGTGTTACGTAATTTAATCAGTTACAGCTTCAATTCCCTCCTTCATGTGATACATCCCTGATTTGTTTATATCTGATGTTTATGGGCCTCTGGGTGAAGTCACAAGAACAGCACCAAGCCTCACGCTGGTCAAACCTTCAGAGTACAGACTCGCTTGGTGTGGCCTACACCCCTCACCCCCCTCCCAGTCTTGCCCATGCTCAAAGGATCACCACGTGTGAAGTTTCAATACTGGTCTTATGCACCCTACCAGTTTCTGAGCTTGAAACAGGGAAAGATGGCTGTATAACACAGTTCCCCACGCAGATGCTGTTTTAGTACTGATTTGGGAGAACAGTTCCTACCTCAGCCTCACTCCTATAGATGCAATTCCTCTTCAAAGCTTAGATTGCCTAAATGCCATTACATTGGCCTTATTACAATTTGTAGTCTTCTGAAATTTCACATCCAGCAGCCAACCAACCAACCAGCCAAACAATCAACCAACTAAGCAGTCTTATGATTGCCTAAATGCCATTACATTGGCCTTATTACAATTTGTAGTCTTCTGAAATTTCACATCCAGCAGCCAACCAACCAACCAGCCAAACAATCAACCAACTAAGCAGTCTTACCTTTGTTTCTCTGATGATTTACTTGACTTATTGGAGCCTTACCTTTGTTTCTCTGATGATTTATTTGACTTATTGGAGTCTTACCTTTGTTTCTCTGATGATTTATTTGACTTATTGGAGCCTTACCTTTGTTTCTCTGATGATTTACTTGACTTATTGGAGCCTTACCTTTGTTTCTCTGATGATTTATTTGACTTATTGGAGCCTTACCTTTGTTTCTCTGATGATTTATTTGACTTATTGGAGTTTTACCTTTGTTTCTCTGATAATTTACTTTACTACTTAGAATCTTAGCTTTGTTTCTCTGATGATTTGTTTTACTTATTGGAGTCTTACCTTTGTTTCTCTGATGATTTACTTTACTACTTAGAATCTTAGCTTTGTTTTTCTGATGATTTATTTGACTTATTGGAGTCTTACCTTTGTTTCTCTGATGATTTATTTGACTTATTGGAGTCTTACCTTTGTTTCTCTGATAATTTACTTTACTACTTAGAATCTTAGCTTTGTTTCTCTGATGATTTGTTTTACTTATTGGAGTCTTACCTTTGTTTCTCTGATGATTTACTTTACTACTTAGAATCTTAGCTTTGTTTTTCTGATGATGTACTTGACTTATTGGAGTCTTACCTTTGTTTCTCTGATGATTTATTTGACTTATTGGAGTCTTACCTTTGTTTCTCTGATAATTTACTTTACTACTTAGAATCTTAGCTTTGTTTCTCTGATGATTTGTTTTACTTATTGGAGTCTTACCTTTGTTTCTCTGATGATTTACAATTTGCAGCATTTCTTCGAGAAATATGACAAGGACAAGGATGGGCAGATCAACTTCCCTGAGTTTGTCAGGTACGTGAAGGAGCATGAGAGGGACCTGCTGTCCTACTTCAAGAATATCGACACCAATTCTGATGGTATGTCTATTGCATGATCATTTTGATCACTTATTTATTAGCTTCAGGGTATTGTTCGTGGGCTCTAACTTTAGTAGCTCTAGTTTTGTTTTTGTTTCAATCTGCTTTTTATAATTTACTTTCTTCTGTTTTTGTTAAGAGGTTTCTAACATTATCCATGCTTTATGTTTTAATTGCCTTTGTCCAAAGACTTCTTTATATGATTTATTCCAAATGCTTTTAAACTAATGTTAGCACTCTCCTATATTCATCTTGTCTACAAAATGTTGTAGGACCTGTTTGCTTATTACAGAATGTAAACATACATTGTTCCTTAGTTTCTTGAGTTCTGAAGTATCCTACATTGTATTGATTTCCATGTTTATAAGTTGTTATGTAACCCTTGCTCACAACTTATCACAAACATCAGAAAGAAACAGTCATCGTTTTGGCCACATTATGAGAAGACAAACACTGGAACATGTTGTGACAACTGGAAAAGATTTGTGGAAAGAGAGACAGAGAAAAACAGTGTGAGAAGATTCTTGACAGTCTTGTGTCATGGCATGGTAGGGAGTCAACACATGAATTGATCCATGCTGTCGGAGATCGCAATTTGTGAAGAGGCATGATCGCCCATGCCAGCTGGCAAGGCACTGGATGATGATGATGATCTGAACCTACAACTCCACCTGTAATGCCATGTTTAGATGACCTACATTTTTTGCTAGTGATTGACCGGCACCTGGTCGTCTGGACAGACGACGGTTTGTAAAATGGAGTTATACCTCTCCATAACACAAAGTCTGGGCTGAATTTAGAGACCATGTGTTGCCCATGCAGCATGATCCCTCTCTTGGCTTGTCTAGTTTACTCCAGAGGAAAGGTAACACCAATATGTCTGGAACGAGGCAAGCTGCAGAAGCTGGGGGATCAGCAAAGCAATGCTCTGTCAGCCTGTCGGGTGCTTTGATCCTAGACCAGTTTCCGACCAAGGCTTAGGGCCTGGTCTGCTCTGCCATGACATTTAGTCTTTAGGTTGCATTTCCTTGAACTATGTTAAGGCTTGTACCCTCCTAATTGTGCTCCTCCTCCTGAAGCTGTTGTCACAATGTGGGGTGTCGGGTTTAGTGAGTGCCACCCAACAATCGGCTCTAACAGAAAGTAGGTAGAACCGTCTACTGTTATACGTTTTATTTTTGTTGTTGCTTATCCCTTACAGGACGTTGCAGTCAACATCAGCATTTTTCAGCTGCTGTTGATATACTAG
The DNA here is from genome assembly GCA_963921405.1 of Cepaea hortensis. NCBI lineage: Eukaryota > Metazoa > Mollusca > Gastropoda > Stylommatophora > Helicidae > Cepaea > Cepaea hortensis. Next base: position 88,319,773 of record OY992884.1, on the reverse strand, counting down.
GCAAGATTACGCTCAGTAGTTTGCCTTTGCTTTCTGAGTGGCCGGCTCACATACCCCATAAGTTACCAACGCGGCGAGAACCGCTACCGATTCTCACGCAGGTTACGTTACTCACGAGAATATACAGGATTACAGAGAAAGACAACCCCTAGGCCAGGAAGACCGGCTAGTTATATGGTAGCTCAGTCATATCTGACTAATATCTCTTGCTAATACATATTTGATATATTTGATTTTCTGTATTGTGGCCTGGTTATACCCATGTTGTTTTATAATTTCTTTTATCCCAGAAACACATTTGCCTATAGCGTATGGATTCACTGCTAAACAAAATGTTGAATAGTTCTTCATTTTTGTCCATTACGTAAAGTATGTGCTTTCCTATGATCTCTTCATAACCCGTGTTATCTGATCATATCTTAGAATTCAGGTTACCCATCATGTCTTTGATTACCTATAGTATTACCTATAGTATTACCCAGAGCAGTGGTTCTCAACCGGTGGGGAATTCCCCCCTAGGGGTCATTTTAGGGTTTCAAGGGGAGGAATTTCAAGAATGCGTTAATACAAGAACTGATTACTTGATATTGTTTTTCCCTCCATACTTTACGGTTCTGTACTTCTAGTGCTTCTGACCCACAAATCACATTTTATGTAGACGTCCAAACATGTTCTAGTATGTGTTGTTAAATTTAATTTTCATTTTTACGTATACTGTGAAGGGGCGGGGGAATTTATAATGAGGAAATACAAAAAGGGGGGGGGGGGATGACATTCTGAACATATAGTGGACGGGTGCATGGGCTAAAAAAGATTGAGAACCACTGACCTAGATATTACCTATAATATTACCTATAGTATTACCTATAGTACTGTGAAGTTTCCATGCCTGATTCATCTGTAACATAAAAAAAGATAAAAGTAAACTACCTTTTCATAAACCTTAGCTTTTTTGGGCATAAGCTGCTTGTCCAATGTTTCTATAGACCATTCGGCTCTCAGTGGGTGATGTGTCACTTCAGCCGCCTTTATTTCCCATGATATCTCCTGGTACCTGGGAACCCAGGTCGGTTTTAAACATTCACCCAAATGCAGATTCAAACCCTGGGGCAGCAAGCCAGCACTACACGACTGTGGCTTTCATCCTTTACATGCTGCCTGTTAATTTAAAACTGAGTGTTTGTAAAGTCTTAACACTTTGTATTAGAACAAATTTCAAAAATGAAGTACATGATGTCATCGAAAAATGTGCTCCACAGTCTATCGCAAAGCAATATGCAGCGAATGGCTATTGTCAGCTGAAGTAATTCTTTGCACTCCAAACAGATTGGTGTTATCAACGGAAGAAAGAAGTTTTTCAAATTTTTTCTACATACAAATTGTAGTGAGACTTTACAAACATCCTGTATAATTTTTTTTTCTTTTTTCCGCATATCCTTTACAGGATATCGCTATCAACACCAGCATTTTACCGCTGTCGTTGATTTCTTGGCAAGATGACCCTCAGTAGTTTGCCATAGTTTCTGAGCGGCCGGCTCACTTTTCCCCTAAGTTACCAATGTGGCGAGAACCGCTTCCAGTTCTCACTCGCTGTATTACCTTACGTGGATAAACGGGATTACGGAGAAAGTCGTTTAACCCCTCCGCCAGGGAGACCGGTACCCTGTATAATAGTAACTATTAATTTGTTAACAGCAGATCTAGGTACTGAGATGGTGAAGTTGAGAGTGTATGAACATGTGGCTTGTCTGTGAGTTGAGTTGAGTTGAGCTAAGAACCGACATCACTGCATTGACATTCCCACACGCGCTCCATCCCCTCGTTCAACAGCCAGCGAAAAGTCGTACTGCTAGTCGTTTAAACTGCCATCTGATTGAAAGTCCTCCTGGATTTCCCTGTCAGCTTTGAGATCGATTCAGAGCCCCTGCTGACCCCCCACCATACCATTCTCTCCAAATACGGTGCTCAGTCTGTTCCACCGCTTTCTCCACCTGGTCTCACAGGCGCCCGACCACCTCTCCCTTGTCCATAGGTAATCCACCACTGAGAGGTGCATTTCCTACCAGCCTATCAGCCTGTTCATTTCCCCGCACTCCCTCATGACCAGGGCAGAAAATCCATACAATTCTCACAATCTGTGACATCTGGTGCAAGGCAAGCCATTCTACATGAAACATTCCTTTCTCCACCTTACTAAGCACACTCCTTGAGAACTGTCTTGTCATTTCTCCAGGCTATGTCGATGCTGGGGAGATTGTGGAGACCTTCAAGAAGCTGGGGGTTCATGTGGAGAAATCCGAGGCAGAGAAACTGTTGAAGAGGTATGTTGTTTGTTTTCTGAATCACACCTTTTGGGTTGGTTTTTTTGGGGGTCAGAAGTATGCTGTTTCTTCTTCTTTGTACACCTTCATTTGGTGGTACAAATCAAATAATACAAAGAAAGCAGCACTCCACTTGAGTTTCTTCACATCCTCATAGAGTTGTTCCTCAAATGCAGTGAGTGTAGGCCAAAATAGTTTGTAAGCTGTTTGTTTTTGGAGATAAAAGTTTGCTGTTTCTTTTTGTATTTTTATTCTTGACAAAATTAAGCTGTTATTTTTTTAAATTTTCGCCAAAATTAGACTGTCTTGTTTCTTTTTTTTAATTGTCAATAAAATTAGGCTGTGTTTTTCATTTATTGTTGACAAATTAAGGCTGTCTTTTTTTTAAATTGTTGACAAAATTATGCTGTATGTTTTCTAATTGAAAAAAATGTGCTGTTTTCTGAGTCACAACTAGTTTTAACCATTTGCTGTCTGTTTTCTGAGACACGTAGTATGTCAGGAATGTATTCTTCCTCCCTTTCAGCGATTCTCTTTGTGCTGCATTCACAATTAGTATGCATGTTTGTCCTATCTCCAATAGATGAGAAATGAAAAAATATGATGTTTCTTAACTTGTACAGCTTTGAAAGGATACCATAAGCTGTCTGTTATATGGTATTTGTTGTATACGCTGTTTGTTATATGGTATTGTTGTATAATCATTGTACACTGTATGTTACATAGTAGTGCTATTGTACCCCATTATACGTATAATCGTCATTTCAAGTGCCCTGCCAGCTGTCGTAGGCGTTCATATCTCTCCACAGCAAGCAGCCGTTGGTGTGAAAAGGTCCTTTACTGACTGAGAAAATCTACATTTCACCGATGTAATCCTGGCCAGGTGTTTGACTTGTCTTTTGCTTTCTCCCACAGAATGGACCGGGACGGAACTCTGAAAATCGACTGGGACGAATGGAGAGAGTACCTGATATTAACTCCTAGCCAGAGCATACATGACATCCTTCATTACTGGAGACATTCTTCTGTGAGTACATCAGCATCTTTGTCTGTCCTTGTCTCTTTATCTTCCTCTTCTCTGTCTGATCCTCTCATCTAACTGGAGTGTTTGTGAATTCCTTTACTACCGGATAGATTCATCCATGAGTGTGTCACCGTCTTCATCTCTTCTCTCTCTCTGCTTCTGTTGTTGTGTCTTTCTTATTGTTTGTATTCATATCTTGGTTGTGGGTACACTTCTTGAATGTTGGTAAACCTGGGAAGGTTAACCCGGTCAATAAACACCCGTAGAAGTCCGATGTGTCAGCCTAAGGGGGCAAATAAACTTGGCAACAACGCAATTACGTCTAAAAAAAACACTCCGGATGAACGCAGAAGAAGAAGAAGAATGTTGGTAACATCCGGCCAGCTTGATATTTACCACATGACCCATAGAGTTCTGATTGGTCTATATAAATATGGAGTTTGCATCATTTACCCAGCCTGCCTCAAGATGTGCAACAAGTTCTGTTAGTTTACTTTTACTTTATTAGTTAGTTAGTCGCGGTTCCAACTTCACGGCAAAGAGTTACCCCATTTTGCTCCATTCCCATGCCAGTGAATATCACACAAAATGTTCCTTACTGCCCCATGTGAAAAATGGAACAGACGGGAGTCTCAGCAAATCAACAGCCCGCACAGGTATACTATGCATAATGCCGCTGCCAGAATGCCAACACAAAAGTCTGGCACAAAACATAACAGTACATCATGGGTGTGGCTAACATTCATGGATGTGAATACAGTGCAAGCTGCTGAAGGTGATCTCAGATGTTGTGAATTTCTATTGTGAAGAACAATATTGTATTGTACATTGTAAATGCATTACTATATGCAACTCTTATAAGAGGAATTTCTGAAAGAAGAACTATTTCTGGGGTCTCAGGTGAGTTCACCTTATCAGGTCTGCACTGTATATGTTTTGGATGTGCATAGACTTGTGTATATCCAAGCAGTATCTAGTGTGTGTCAGCATCTGTGGCTTAGGCGTTAGTGAACGTTGTTTCACAATTACCTGACATACCAGGTTGAGGGCTCAAAATTACCTGTAGACATTCATTGGCACCTTGCCGTCTTGACAGACGATAGTTTGTGCTTCAAAAAGGCATAATAACTTTTACCCATGACGGTAGCGAATGTGAATGTTAAGGCAATCATTTTCTCCTTTGTCTTTATTCCATTTCTGATGTTTGCCCTCCATGCAACACGTTCAGCGGCGACTTGTAGACAATATGGGAGCAAATAGCTTTGCATTGATTTTGAAAGTATGAAAGTCGCCCATTCAGAAAGCAATGGAAAAACCACTGAACATAAATATTGCCTATATCACCAAAAGTCTGTAAAGCTGGGATTGATTGCGATGTCTTGTAAAAGGACATGCAAATGACTTTATCCAGCGTACAGCATGAATGTGGCTAAAATTCCTGGATGTGAATATGCCTTTTGTGTGTGGACAGAAATTATGTTTTTTAAATTTGTCACGAGGCAGTTTCCTTGCCATCGGTTTGTGATATGATGGGCTATCAAATTTGGTAGGCCTGAATGCAGTGATTCCAAGCGTCAAACACTCACCTCCGGGAAGGTTAACCCGGTCAACAAATGCCCGCAGAAGTCGGATGTGTCGGCCTAGCGGCGCAAGAACGCAGCTCTGCTGTAAACAGGCACAACGCAATCACATCCAAAAAAAAAGTCCGGATGAACGCAGAAGAAGAAGAAGAAACACTCACCCGACTGTGCTCATTACATTATAAAATGCAATCTCTTATCAACTTGCTAATATGCCCTCTACTATGTGGATAGATTTCTTTGATATTGGTGCTGTATCCAATGTACATAATGGATGTGGATAACATTTGTGGATGGGGATAACATTCGTGGATGTGAACATAGATTTTCGATGTGGATAGAATTCTTGGATATCAGTGCAGTAACCCACACGCAAAATTCAGTCCATCACTACTATAAATAGTATGTGACACATGCCTGTGTTCATTGGCATTAAGGTGAGTGGCCGTACAATATAAACAGTTCACAAGGTGAAAGGGCATTCACCGGAAAGAAAATATAAGGAGATAAACGGGGAAGGGTGTAAGGCAGAGGGGCTGCAAGAAGGGGCAGACAGGGAGCGATGAGATAGCGTTTGTGTGTGTTGTGTGGGAGGCATTGTGAGGGCATAGAATGGTTTAAAGAGACAGATACAAAGATTGAGAGGGGGAGTTGAGTTTTAGACACCGAACGAGTCGGTAGTCCGGTAGTCGACGGAGAACTGTGTTGTGTGATTCTCCGAGCTGTGAATGCAGTCCTAAGACCCAGAGTGGGTTACATAGAGAGCAGAGGCTCCGACCCAGTGGGTGGGTCGTATTGTGTGAGATCCAGCCGTGGATAGTAGCTGGACTACATGTCTATGAATTTGAGATTCAGCAGGCCGTGAGAAGGCATTGATGTGTGCGTGTAGAGTTGTGAGGAATATATATCTCTTCGGTGGATTACATTGTGTTCTGGATTTATAAATATGTTCTGTGGGTCTGTGTTATTTCTGTATTAAAGGATTATGTGCGCCAAAATAGATCTTGTTTACTGACTGGTGAATGTGCACTGCGGGGGTGAGTCATAGTGTAAGAAAGTGAGAGAGCTCAATTGACACACCAGGAGTATCGTTACCTAGACAACGACCATCACACGACCATATCACGAACATATCATCGTAAGAACTTCGTGATATTATCATCAAAAACGTCATGTGACAGTATGTATGGACCACCTTGAGTTCAAAGCGAGTGAGCGCAAAAAAAAAAAAAATTTGTGGATGTGAACATACCTTTTGGATGTGGATAGACTTCTTGTATGTTAATATAATTCTTTGCAGTAGATAGGCTTTAAATGTGGATGTAGTTTCTAGGTGTGTGTTCAGTATTTAGTGTAATATACTTCATGGATGTGAATCACCAAAAACCAAGAATATCATGGATGTGAATACATTTCTGGGATTTGGATTGACTTCTTGAATGTTGGTAACATATCCAATGTTTATTAAGTTCGTGGATGTTGGTAATATTTCTGGATGTGAATGAAGCTGTTGGATGTGAATAGGCAGTTGGATGTTTGTATAATTCTTAGATGCGGATAGATTGATTGTGGATATAGTGTTTAGACATGTTTTTAGATATGGGTGCAGTTATTGGATGTCTTTATAGTTCTTTGATGTGGTATAGTTCTTTAATGTGGGTATACTTCTGAGATGTGGGTATAGTTCTTGGATGTTGGTACAGTTCTTGGAAGTGGGTGCAGTTCTTGGATGTGGGTACAGTTCTTGGATGTGGGTACAGTTCTTGGATGTGGGTACAATTATTGGATGTATGTACAGTTCATGGATGTGGGTGCAGTTCTCTGATGTGGGTACAGTTCTTGAATGTGGGTACAGTGCACTCCATAGCACCATCGAGGATCCAGATGTGTCTAGTGACAAAAACTCCACTGCGGAGCAAGCATGATAGGCGGCTTCCGATACAAACCTGCTGTAAGTTCATTTTTGGGTAAGTTTTCCACTATTAAAAGTCACTTGATAGGTCAGAGAAGTTAGGAACAGACAAAGTGTGACACAAACCTGATGCTTTGATGGTAGGCTGGGAACAATGAAAGGCTAGGGAATGCAGACCAAAAAGTTATGTTTGTTAATATATAGTATGTAGGGTCAGAGATTTGATGAAATAGTACAACACATCTGGCGTTAAAATAATGTCACAAATTTAAACAAAATATTGATTAGTTGCTGCGTGAACATTTTCTTGTACTCAGCTTAACACTTGTATCTGGTGAACAGTTCTCGGACTTGTTTCTGAACAATGAGTTGTTTCCCTAAACACGGTGGTGTTGTTGAACTGACACTAAACATCCAGACTGGAGCAAGGTGTTCTGTTTAAGTTTACTACTACAGTCTTAGATTCATTCTCCAGGGAGACCATGGGCAAAAAATAGTGAACAAATTTCTTCTAACGTGTAGTTTATCAGCATTATCCAGTGCCTTGCTGGCTTGCAAGGGCGATTATGCCTCTCCACAAACTTCAATCTCAGACGGCATGAATTAATTTGTGTGTTGACTCCCTTCCGTGTCATGACACAAGACTGTCAAAAATCTCCTCATGCTGTCTTCCTCTATCTCTCTTGCAGCAAGTCTTTCCAATTGTTACATGTTCCACTTTTTCTCTTCTCATAATGTGGCCAGTTGAGTTGAGTTGAGTTAAGAACTGACATCACTGCACTCAAGGCATTCCCACACATGCTCTGTCCCCTCGTTCAACAGCCAGTGAAGAGTCATACTACTAATCGTTCCCACCGCTATCTGATTAAAAGTTCTCCTGGTCTTCCCTCTCAGTTTTGAGATTCTTCCAGAACCCCTGCCGATCCCCCGCAATCTCATTCTTTCCACATATGGGTTCTCAATCTGTTCCTTCGCCTTCTCCACCTGGTCCCACAAGCGCACGACCACCTCCCCCTTGTCCATAGGCAAAATTCCACCAAGAGGTGCCCTACCTGCTAGCCTATCAGCCTGTTCATTCACCCCTACACCCGCATGGCCAGGGCAAAATATCCATACAATTCTCACGATCTGTGACCTCTGATGCGACGAGAGCCATTCCACACGAAACATTCCTTTCTCCACCTTGCTAAGCATACTCTTTGAATCCGTAATGAATACAACATGTGTTGCAGTAGTCTCCTCTAGCCACCGGAATGCTGCTGTTACTGCCTCCACCTCCATTCTCATGCTGGAGGTCGTAGTCTCATATGCCACTCTCCTTTTTCAAGACTCGCCCATTAGCCTTTGCAATAAAGCCCCAGCCACTACGTCTATTTCTCACCACTGACTCATAATGTGGCCAAAAACGATCTGCTTCTTTCTGATGTTTATGATAAGTTGTCTTTGCGACTTAGCCTCCCTCAGAATGTCCAGATGGCTTATTTTGGCTGTCCAAGGAATTTTCAGCATGCTTCTATAAAACCACATCTCTAATGCTTCTATGGATGTTTTCACCTGTTTACTAATTGTCCAGGATTCGCAGCCATATGTTACAACTGGTTCTTTATAACATGCAACTTTCATGTTGTTCTACAAATTCTCATGCTGAACAAGTTGAAGGCCTTGCTGTAATCTATGATGCAAATAGACATCTTCTAGATAAACGGAATACCTATAAGAGAAGATAAACAACTCACATACCTAGGGAGTCACATTTGGTGACAGGCTGACATGGAGAAAGCATATAACAAAGCAGCAACAAAAGCCAGGCGGGGGAAAGCCTTTCTACGAAAACTAACAGGAAACACATGGGGAGCGAATGGGACACTGTTTAGCAAAGTTTATTAACAGAGCAAAGGACCACGCCTGGAATATGGGTCAAGTGCATGGTGTTTACCAAATGTCACATACAACGAGAGCTGGGCAAGGTGCGCAATCAGGCACTTGGAGTTAACCACAAGGTTGGGAATGGTAATTCGGAGGGGGAACATGAAACCAACACCTATAGTGGAGATAGAGAAGAAAGGGAGGACACGAGCACTGAGAAAGCAGATGGACGTTGCAAGTACAAGCAGAGAAGTTCCTCAAGTATGCCGGGCCACCCTAATAGGGACAGATTTCAAAACCTGGCAATGGGGTAATTGAAAAGTAGCAGTTTTATCTGGCAAGCCAAACGACTTCACAGACAAACCGCTATCCTGCTTGCAGCTGATAGTCCTCTGACAATTATTCCTGACCAAACCTCATTGAGAGAGAAAGACTACCAGTAGACATCCAGATACAAAGAGAAACATAAGACTACCAGTAGACATCCAGATATGAGAGAGAAAGATAAGACTACCAGTAGACATCCAGAAAAGAGAGAGAGAAACATAAAATTACCAGTAGACATCCAGACATGAGAGACAAACATAAGACTACCAGTAGACATCCAGACTCGAGAGAGAAACATAAGACTACTAGTAGACATCTAAACACAAGAGAAAAACATAAGACTATCAGTAGACATCCAGAAAAGACAGAGAGAGAGAAAGAAACATAAGATTACCAGTAGACATGCAGATATGAGAGAGAGAAACATAAGACTATCAGTAGACATCCAGACATGAGAGAGAAACATAAGACTGCCAGTAGACATCCAGACACGAGAGAGAAAGATAAGACTACCAGTAGACATCCAGACATGAGAGTGAAACATAAGACTACCAGTAGACATCCAGACATGAGAGAGAAAGATAAAACTACCAGTAGACATCCAGACATGAGAGAGAAACATAAGACTACCAGTAGACATCCAGACATAAGAGAGAAACATAAGACTACCAGTAGACATCCAGACATGAGAGAGAAAGATAAGACTATCAGTAGACATCCAGACACGAGAGACAAAGATAAAATATAAGACTACCGGTTGACATCCAGACACGAGAGAGAAATATAAGACTACCAGTAAACATCCAGACACAAGTGAAAGGAATATTTGGTTAGGAAGAACAGAACAGTGTACAACACAGAACAGTCACTCTTATTTCTTGAAAGTGAGTACCCACGGTAACCTTGGGTCTGCGTGTACACAGACGGGTCAGGACAAAATGCAGTTAGAAATGGGGGAGTGGGAGTGTAAAAGAATTCCCAAATAATACAAGGAATACAGCAAGAGTACCAACAGGAATTACTGTCACAACTATGAAGCGGAAATCAAGATAGCAACAGAGAATTTACTAAATACCAAGAATGGTTCACAACTTGTGGTTTTACTGACAGGCTCAAAGTCATGTCTTCAGGCACTATAGTCCAGAAAATGCTTTTGTAGTGAGAAGAGGTATTGAAAAACATCGTGATGAGTGGAAAAGGAGGCAGAGGCATACTGACAGAAATGATGCTGGATGGACTGAGACGGTGGCATGGAGGATATCAGCAGCAGAATTGATCCATAACACCAGGAACTGATATCTGTGGAGAGACCTGAACGCCGACGCCAACTGGCAGGGCGCATTGTGAAGAGATGATGGCTTATTGCTACAGATGGCGTCTATCTCGACACGTGTTGAACCCACATTGAAGCTGACCTAAGCTCTTAATTCTAATAGTAATAGCTCTCTATTTTCCCTTTAGACACAAACTTGAACTGTCTTAAACCACGTAGATTACTGTTCAACGTAGTATCAACATCAACAAAAACCTCTATGATATTTGGGGTGAGGGTGGGGGGAGAGAAAGAGTCGTCTTGCGACGTAGTTGGCATATTATATTAGTAGTTTACGGGTGGGGGTAAAGGGGAGAGGTTTGACTTCATTGCACCGGGTTTTATCCCACATAGCCTAGCCTCCACGAAGCGGTTCAAGTCGCGCCAGTGACTTATGAGAGTATGGAGCCGGTCGCTCAGAAAGTCGTAGCGTGCTGATGAGCGTAATCTAGCCTAGGAATCAACATACAGCTGAAAGATGCTGATGTTGACCGCAATATCGTAAAACAGGATGGAAAAGTGGGAAAAAAATAGTTTCTCAATGGCTGATACTCTCAATATGACGCCCTTGCAGGATAATTCATGGTATCCATTTAAGGCTTGATCGACCAGGTCGGTTTTAAATATACCCCCGGTTGGAGATTGATCTCACGACCTGCGGGAGGTTAGGCAGGCGTACTGGTTGCAGCACTAGCACCGCTCCCAAGAGAGAGAGAGAGAGAGAGAGAAAGAGAGAGAGAGAAAGAATACGCCGGTCTCCGTGGCGAAGATTTTTCGGACGCGGTTCGTAATCCCGTATACCCGCGATCGAAACACAGCTGCGTGCGATTTGGCAGCAGACCGCGTTTTGCGTTGGTATCGGTTTCGGTCGTTCAGACAGCAATGGCAAACTACTGAACGTAGACTTGCCAAGAGATCACAGCGGCAGAAATGCTGGTGTTGATTGCGATGTCCTGTAAAACAAGGATATGCAAAATAATAATAATAATAATACGCAGGGCCGTGCGGTAGATTTTCTCAGTATGATGCAAGTCTTCGAAATGCCGCCCCCTTAATGATGCAAGTCTTCGAAATACCGCCCCTCCTTCTCTGCTTATGCCGCCCCCTAACGATGCCGCCTCTCTGTATCATAGCACGGCACTGATAATACGAGCAAACAACAAAAATGATCATTAAAATGTATTGTTGCCCTCATTCAAAAACTGGCGACAATCCGCGCGCTGATTAGTCACGTGCAGGTTACTTCCGCACGGGAGATAACCCGAGACATTGCCTGACAGCAGGCGTGAAGTGTGTGGTGTTGAAATCAAGGGACCAACGTTGAGGATATGGATATGTCAGTACCACTACCTGCCGGCGTCGGATTTCTTCATATTTTTAATTTCTGTGAACGTGGTGTTATTTAGAATTAGTATTTAAGTAGCTTTTCCCTTGGTATGTATCAGTGTTATACTATGTAGAGTGATTATGTAGGGAGCAGATAGAAAACAAGGACATCGCGGACGGCGGCCTGGCAAGAGAGAATCGAGACGTCTTCTCTTATGTTTGAGTTCAACAAACTTTCGGTCACTAGGTTATTTTGTAGTCGAAGTTTTACAGGCTAAAGTACGACTAGACATGTGTATGATGCAACGAACATCCTTAGCGATTAGTAATTTGTTGTTTTTTAAAAATAGTTTCGCAGTTTTTGTTTCACATAACAAGTTAGTACTGGCAGTGACTGACTGACTGGTAGATTTTAATAATTTAATTTAAATTTTAATAAATTAATACGTGAATGTAATAGTTTTGTAGATTGAGTCAACCCATTGACAGTAAGAGCAATGTACTTTGCTAGTAGTACTAGTAGAGAGTTTACTTTATGCTGTTTTATTTCAAGCCAAGTTCCAGCAAGCAAATGGTTAATTACAACTGAATGGATTGATGTAATTAATTGTAATGTACTTTACTAGTAGTAAGCCGGCTTCGTGGCTAAAGGCTTATGAACGCGGTTCCTGAGCCGGGTACTAGGCGTTTGAAGCTCAGCTGCGATGGATTTGTGCAGCAGACCGTGCCGTGTTGTTATAACGTGTTGGTATGGGAGCCGGTCGTTCAGAAATCAATGGCAAACTACTGAACGTAACACTTGCCTAGTACATCATCAGCAGCTGAAAAATGCTGGTGTTGACTGCAACGTTCCGTAAGGGACACGCAACAATAAAAAAAAAAAAGTAGTAAGTAGTAGTTCGTGACTAATTAATTAATTACTACTAACTGCTAGGTCACTACTACTAGCAAACAATATAAAATAACACAAACAAAGTAATGCAGCTTTACAAAACATAGTTATACAAGTCGTTGCGGCTACTAGCCTTCATCATCAGACAAAACACAACATAAATATAATCACGGAAAAGACCCTCCAGTGACTACATTATGATTAAGGCATAAGAAAGGGATGGGTTGAGAAGAATGAAAAGATGAAAAAATGAGAACAATGAAGAGAACATGAAAACTAGCAAAAAAAATGTTGCTACTTATCTCAGAATTCCAGGCTGTGATACTCACGTGAAATCCGCCTTGATGCTCTTATAAAGACAGCCGTGGGAGTCTGTGGTCTCGTGGTGGCCAGGGTAGGGGATGGTAATATTTCCACAGCTTTACCGCAGTTCCACTAATTTTTATCATATTTTACTACTAGCAAAGTACATTACTGTCAATCCATTCATCCGTAATTAATTGTTTGTTTGCTGGACCTTAGCTTGAAATAAAACTGCATAAAGTAAACTCTGATAATGAAGTATAACTTATGATGATAGATCACAAGGTGGCTGCAGTGACCACAAAAGTGATAACCAGATATTCAGATAATAACAACTTGTCACTGTTTAACATTGTAGTAATACCAATAGGAGTAGTAGTAGAGTAGCTTTAACTAAGGAGTGGTGTCGTTTCAGCGAAGAAATCACATCAACTACTTATAAAATTAGTTCAAAATGTTCTTTTCTGGTGAGGCAGCAAGAAACAGAAATAGTTAGCCGCCCCATTATGCCAAGAATATGTGAGAGTTTAACATTTCACACTCTATAATGGCAGTATCTGCACTGGGATTACCATATTACCGAAGTTTTCTTGGTTTCCAGAACTGACATAGCACTTCAGGCAAACCCATGGATGCTCACTCTCCCACAGCTAATGTTATAAGGTGTAGAGTAGATGGTGATTGTTCCAGGAATACACTGATTGTTAGCATGTTAGATTCACTCACTGATACATCCCTTCTTGCTGGAACCACCCCTAAACTTAAGTTCAAGAATACTTAAATATATTGTTTTATCTTTTATTGTCTTCAGCTGACAGTCATTTATGGATAGTCTTCCAGATGACTCCTGTATCCATTGTACTAGTGCTCTTGAAGCCAAGAGATCCGCTTGCTCGCTCCCTCGCATATAACCCTGAAAATATCGCCATGTTAAGTATTTGTATACCTCTGAAGTCGGAGTAGGTTTGTCTGAAGGCGACGGATACTTGTAATAGGGAAAGATAATTTGCATGCAAAAATCAATCCAGGGCAGCAAGTGTATGGACTAAGCTGAGTTAAAGCAATCAAACGCAAAAAAAGGGCTTTGTATGAGAAAAGCGTCTTCACTTTAGTACTTTGAATGCTCTGGGAACACCTGATAGCCACCTCAAAGCTGCAGCGATTCTTTAATCAGTGGTATCAGATAAGTAACACACCGGCATATGGTATTAGAAGGTTCACAATCAACGAATCAAGTAAAGCACTAATATTTTATTAATTAAGAAAATTAGATTGGATACGTGTGTATGTCATTGATGCACTGTTTCATAATATACCCCAATACTTGTACTATGTGGGTAGATTCAGAATATCAATCTACTAGAATAACAAGATTAAAATACTACTAATATTAACAATGATCACTAACCATTTACTGCTATGTCTGCTACCAGTCAGACATTGCTAGCTCTTAGGGCCTAAATTATTAGGCACTTACTGCTACTGTTGCTGCTACTACTACTAACAAATACTACTAGTGTACAGACATGTAAGAACTCTTCTATGCACCGGACAAACCGTGGCTATCCCCCCCCCCCCCCCTTTTTTTTTCTCTCTATGTATGTCTGGATCAATCCTAGATTGAACCTTGACCACTCTAGGACAACCCCAGCACTGTCACTATTGGTTTTTTTTTTTTTTGGGGGGGGGGGGGCACTATGCTATACTATAAATAATAATCCGTCGACGGTATATCTGACATTAGTAATACTAAGGTGTTAGGTTATTAAATATTGTATTTGATAGATATTCTGCTGAGCTGTCATGTGCCACATGACACGCATATACATTAATGTAGTGCTATTGTTAAATAGCTGTGTGTAATTTGTTTCCACCTTGCAGCTGTTGCCAGAGGAGAGTTGAAGAGACTGCTAAATTGAACTGAAAGTTGTGTCTTGTGTGACGAGGGAGTTGTTAAACTCTAGTGGGACAGACAATGTGTTTGCTGGTCTGCAAACTACCATTGAATTCTCAGTGACAGACAATGTGTTTGTTCAGAAAACACACGTTTCATACATTTGTGGAAAAGTTACGCACACATATTCATACAAAAACTTTGTTTGCCTCTTCCATGCGAATTGATTGCATTCATCTTGAAATTGTGACAGTTGACATCTTGCAACGTGGTATATGTGTAGTATTATAGCATTCGGTGAGGATTGTCTTTATGTGCAGTCCACTCATTACATAGTCTTTCAACGTGAACACAGGATTGGACAAACATAATTAGTAAATAATACTACATGTTGTGCAAGACAAAGGAGTTATGTCTCAGTGTGTACATAAATTATATTTGTGTGCTTTGAAACATTTGGAGATCATCATTCTTTCGTCCACATAGTTTACATACAACTGCATCAGTTCTGGACATTATACACAGCACAAATATATTGTGTGGCATTCGTAGCACAACACAATCGTGTGGGGTTCCTGCGTGATTTCCTTGTTTGTGGGATCTTGTGTGTAATTGTGAAGTGTTCTTACTGGAGAACACTTGGAATCTGAGGTGAATTCTTGTGTTTTATCTTGTGGTGTTCGTTTGGAGCACCACATGCTGTAGATGTTTGTCGACAACTTCATGGACATCTCTGATCCTGACCCTGATCAGAGATACAGGACCTTCAACAAAAATTTGGGTCTCATCTCTGAAGAGGTATAGCACTTGTTTCTATATATTAGAGTTTACAAATAATTTAAGAAAATCAATGTCTAGTTTTGTGGACATATTAAACAAGTTTATTTTATTACATGATCATTTCATTTATCCCAAGACCAGAGGTAGGAAAAAAAAAACTGAAGATAATTCCGGAGCTAGCTCTTTTTGTCAGGAGTCAGCGAGACAGTCAGCATGGCCGAATTGATAAGAGCACTTTCTCTTCCGGTGTGCTGATGTCGAGGTAATGGGTTCAACCCCAGTGCCTGATGCCGGGGAACACTGGTAATTAGGAAAGCTAATCCACACACAAAAATCAATCCAGTGCATTAGAAGTAGTAGCGCATGTATGGACTCTTTGAGTTCAAAGCAAGCAATAAAAAAAAACATATCAGGAGCCAGCATATTTGTTGCTTTGTTTTGCAAATAAGGGCTAAGAAAAGTATTAAAGTATTAGAAATTCAGGTGCCAGGTAACAATTTTAAGGCACCAGGACGACTGGCACCCTAGATTTTTCTACCCTTGTTCAAGACAATACTCAGGACATTTGAATATCATGAGTGAGTTATGGTTGGGGGACAAAATGTAAATACTCTTGAGATATGCCAATGAAACAGTTATAATAGCAGAAACTGAAAGTTATCTCCAGAGAATTTTAGGGAAGGCTGTAAAAAAAAAGTTAGAAGGAGTTAGCATTAAACATTAGCAAAACCAAATGCATGGCAGTTTTAAAGAAAGCACAAATGTCAATATGCGTTATATATATAGTAATGGCATAAACATCAGATATGTTAATTGCTTTCAATATCTAGGCTACACATTGCCATCTAATGGAAGATGTGAAACAGAGATGAAGGAAAGACTCAATATATCCAAAGATTCTTTTATATGATTTCACATCATCATGAAAAGCAGAAATATTGTAGCAAGTACAAAATTACGCTTACTGATATAATGCACAGATTGCAAAATGTTGGACCATAAGTAATGAAATGGTGAAGGAACTGGGGTGAGTGGAGATGTGGTGTTTGAGAAGAATGTGAGAATAGTATTGTGGACAGAAAAGTCAAACGCTGCAGATGTTACTAAAACAAGGAAAAGATAAATACAATTTATTGGACATATCAGGAGTAGAGATAGAATAGAGCAATTAGCTGTATGTGGAGAATTACTAGGCAGGAGATTGGATGAGGACAGAGACAAATGTATGTGTAGCAGGGTTAATCAATAACACCAACTTCTAAGTATTACATAACAGAGACCATTGGGAGGTCATAAGCACCGTCAGCTCCAGACCAGGCACTGGAAGGAGGAGGTTAAGCAGGGTGTTTGGATTTATTTGTATGTTAATTGTACCACTCTTGAACACGTTCAGTAACCAACAGTGCACCATGCATTCAATATATATATTAACATAAAGTAATGCAGCTTTACAGAACACAATTACGGAAAACACAGGACGTTGTATAAGCACAAAACACAACATATAATCACAGAGGACACACTACAGTGACTACATTAAAATATAAGAACAGGATGAGAAGAATGAAAACATGAAGACAATGAAAGAAAATGAAAAATTGAAAAAAAAATGTGCTGCTTTCATCTTGAATCTGTGTCCTCTTTCTGTATCAATGTATTCTATTCTTGCAGATAATCGACATTGGTGAAAATGGTTTGGTGCCAGATGATTTTACGGAGACGGAACTCAAGACTGGCATGTGGTGGCGCCATCTGGTGGCTGGAGGTGTTGCTGGTGCTGTTTCAAGGACGTGTACTGCACCCCTGGACAGGTTAAAGGTCTTGTTTCAGGTAAGCTCTTTGTCATTTCTACAGGTTGTGACCTGATACAACAATGTGTAGATACTAGTACCAGCGGGGGTCTCTTATGTACTTGTGGGTTGGTTCTGAAATGACTTCTAATGCAGAAATTGGGGGGTTGTGATGTAGAAATATGTGTAGTTACTGATTACAAAAATGAGTTCTAATGCAGAAATTGGTGGGTTGTAATGTAGAAATATGTGTAGTTACTGATTTAAAAAAAAAATTAGCTCTAATTCAGAAATAGGTTACTTCATGTGTAGATACATGTGGATTCTAATAATAAACTGAGTAATGTTGCAGAAATATGTAAGTTCTGACATAGAAATATGGGGATTCTGATGCACAAATATTTATGATTACTCGTAACAAGATCTTAATTATATGTGTTCTCAAGTGGACATATAGGGGCTCTAATGTAGAAATATGTTGGTTCAGATGTAAAAATATGTGGGTTCTGATGGGGAAAAAAGCATGAGTTCTGATGTCAAAAATATATGGGTTGTGATGCAGAAATGAGTTGTGTAGAAAGTGAGTTTTAGTAATGGTTTTTGACATATAATTATGTGAGTTCTGATGTAGAAGTATTTGACAGTTTTATCTGTCTAGTTTACATATGGGAGAGAATATGACAGTTGTATCGTTTGCATTAATTATGGAGAAGTTTGACACAGTTGTATCATTTGTCTTGTTTACCTACTGAAAGGAATGACACACTTGTACCATTTGTCTTGTTATCTGGGGATAAAAATGACTCAGTTGTATCATTTACTTTGCCAGGTGCATGGATCTAGCAGAAAGAATATGACTATCGCTTCAGGCTTCAAACACATGCTGGAAGAGGGCGGGGTCATATCTTTGTGGAGGGGTAACGGCATCAATGTCATCAAGATTGCACCAGAATCTGCCCTCAAGTTCATGGCCTATGAACAGGTACCCATGTCTGTGTATAGTTGTCATGTCTGTCTTCTCTGAGAAGTCAGCAGTTGGACAGGGTTTTGCTGTTTGGTTATAATATTTTAAAACTGTTTTAAAGTAGAAAAATGTTAATCATGGTATTAGTCGTGGTTCCAACTTCACGGCAGAGGGTCACCCCGTAATGCTCCCCACTGCCCCATGTGAAAAGTAGAACAGAAGTCCTGACAAACCAACAGCATGCACAGACATACGTTCATAAGGCCACTGCCAGAATGCGAACACAACAGCTCACAACTATAATTACAGTTCATCATAGATGGAAGTGACAGTCACTAGAAAACGGGCAGCTGCACACACATTTCTGCATAAGGCAAAACCAGCTAGTTCAGCAACCGGCCACCGCTATTTTTTGAGCACGTCGTTCACAATAAAAACCACTGTGGGCAGATGTAAAAGTGTTCCACATGAAATCCACAGCTCGTAGTGTCACTCCAAGCACTTAACACAGTAGCTGGGCAACGGAACCAAAGTAGAAAAATATGATTAATGAAATGTGAAGTGTTGTTTTTTAACAGTAAAAACACTGTAAGACATGCCAGAAGACAAAACTTGTTCACCGTTGGTTGGTGACTCCTCTAAAAGATTTCAGTTGAGTCAAGAATCAACATTATTGCACTCGGGGCATTCCTGTAATCGCTCAGTCCTCATCTTCAACAGCCAGCAAAGAGTTCCAATACTAATGGTGCCTGTTGCAATCTGATTATATGACCGTCTTCCTTTACCTCTGAATGATAACTGTCGACCACCCCTTGCTGCTGCATTCTCTCTAGACAAGGATAGTCTATGTGTTCATCTGCATTGTTCACATGCTTCCAGAGGACCTTCATGCATCACACCGCTCCTTAAAGATGCAGCACCAGCCAATCTGTCCGCCTGTTCATTTCCAACCACACCAGTGTCCTGGAGAAAGAAAAGATCCAGCGAATGCTCACAACCTGTGACCTCTGAATCTATGCATGCCAGTCTTCACCTTTGACACCATGCTTTGTGATTCAGTTAAAGTCACCACATGCGCATAGTTTGTTCTCCAACCAGCGGGTAGCTGCAGTAACCACCTCCACCTCCATTCTCAGACCTGAGGCTGTGGTATCTTACACCAAGCTCTCCTTCACTAAACATTAGCCATTTGCTTTTGCTATGAATCAAGAAGCACTGTTTTTGCCTCTTAACACAGAGCCATCGGTATAAATAATCATACCGCCAGGACAAGAGTAGTCATGAATTAATTGCTGACTTCAGTTCTAACTCTTCAGTCCGATATATTGGACTTCAGATTGTTTGAGCCTTGAAAAGGATTTGCTTCTATCAGAGTCAGGTTGGCTATAGAGACTTTCCTCCCGATCTGATACCAAAGTCCCAGCTCTAAAGGAAAACTGCGTGACAAAGTTCTACTTCCCCTCTTGATGCTTGAAAATCTGCAGGGTGTCAAGTCCGCCGCTGGAACCACATCTGTGGAGAGGCATATTAGAATGTCACTAGGTTAGGATTTAGCATGCTTGCAGACTGTCTGGGATTGGGTGGGTGATGTTTCCTTGACAGGTTTGAGGCATTTCATTGTCAAGCCAAATTCCAGAGAGAAACTCTCTCACAATCAACGCCAGTATGTATATTATATATTGTAAGACTATAACACATCATATCAGGTTAAGTTCCAAGACTGGCAGTATATGTTGTGAACATATCACTCAACCCAAGACTGGCAGTATATGTTGTGAACATATCACTCAACCCAAGACTGGCAGTATATGTTGTGAACATATCACTCAACCCAAGACTGGCAGTATATGTTGTGAACATATCACTCAACCACAGATCTACCTTTGGGAATGTCCATAAGTGTATTCTAGGCGTATTAATGCGGTGGGTTTCTCTTGATCCTCACAAGCTGACAAGAAGCACCATTACACTGCCAGAAATTAAACTTTTACAAAGTTAGAGTTGTCACTTGAAAGTAGTGTCAGCGTCAATCTTTATGGCCAGTTTCGCTGTAATGTCTATTATCACATACTGGTTAGTTTCATTATTTCCCAGTTCACACTTGTATACATTTACTGATATTTACACCCTGAAATTATTTTCCCCTGGGTATTGGATTGGAGTTTGTTGTGAAATACCCAAAACCTGTGAGGGAAGGATCATGACCAGCCTAGATCTAACTCCAGCCAGGCCTTGTCTCTCTCCTGATGTGCCTCTGAACATTTTTGTTTTGTTTTTGCACTCGCTCGCATTGGACTCAAGTATAGTCCATACACACTACTTCCACTGGACTGAATTTTGCATGTAGATTAGCTTTCCCGACTACCAATGTCCCTCGCCATTAGGCTGGGGCAGAATTCTGTCAGTTGTTGAAGCTACAATTCTGCTAACCAATTAACATAACACTTGACATTCTCTGATAGAAGCTGCATTTATGTTCTATCCATTGTGCCTATCCATTCATGCGCCTGTGTATCTGCCTGACTGGTTTTGATATTATAGTTGTATATCATTTACAGGACATATTCAGTTAACACCAGCATTTTTTGCTGTTGTTAATGTCTTGGCAAGTTTACGTTCAGTAGTTTTCGATTGCTTTCTGAACGACCGTCACCCATATCATTTTGTAAAAAACCAACGCAATGTGGTCTTTTGCCAAATCACATGCATCTGTATTTTGAGCGTGGGTATGCGGGATCACGAACTGTGTCCGTAACCCCTTTGCCACGGAGACGTGACTGTGACAACCTGTCTGATTGTACTTTGTCTGTGCAATCTATGACCTTCCTGTCTGTTTGGCTTCCTTTTAGATGACTGTGGTTACCATGCAGTGGCTATCATAAACTGGTGACTTGCATATCATAGACCTTGGCCTGTGCCGGTACAAATGTAGGCTCCACCAGTGAAACTGAAATATATTTCTTGTCATTCTGATGATTTAGTATATAAAGTGGTCAATAATTTAATCCAAGCAAGGATGTATGATATTAATTTTGTTATACATCAGTTTGATGGTGTCTTTCTTTATTTGCGTAGTGATTAGGGCGTTAGAGGTTGAAATAGTTTTAGGTACATTTCCTCACAGTTCATCTTATAGTCAGTATTGATGAAACTGTCTGTTCAAGTGCAGTTTACCATACACATTTCTGAAACACCAATCATAAAGCATTTCAGAAGAGTGAGATCTGTGTCATAAATCCATACTCCTTTAGTTTTATATATATATATATTGTACTAATCATTAAGCATAAATATATGTAATTATGTGTGTGTTTAGGCTTGGTCAGTATTGTCGACCACAATATAACAATACATATGGAACCAGCTTATATAAGAAAGATCATGTATTTTCTAAGTATTTTAGACCAGAGATGACACCTGATTGATGGTAGGTGTTTGTGATTCTGATTCTGATAACTGCTCTTGTCCTCAGATTAAAGCTCTCTTCAAAGGTGATTCGAACAAAGAGCTCGGTGTCACAGAAAGATTGCTGTCTGGGTCTGCTGCTGGTGCTATCTCACAAACCACCATCTACCCAATGGAGGTCAGTTTGGGCTTCAGTAGATTAGAAAAACTGCAAATCTCACGGCAGTTGAAAATCGCAAAGATTATACTAAAATGCTGTTGCTTTGGCAAAATTGTCAGCAAAATGTAAAACATATCTGCAGGTAGATAGAGCCTGTTACCTTGAATGGGAACTATCTAGCCCTTTGCAGGGCAGACGTTTGTCCGCTTTTTTTTAGCTCTGAAAGGGCAAGATTTTTCAGGTTCGGTAACATTTTGGTTGCGTTAGTAAAAACATCACATCTAAGGTGTTAGTCAACAGATTTTAGTGAAATGAGAAACAAAATGAAGGAAAAATGCATGCAGATTATTTTACTCACGTGAATAAGTAAACCAGTGTTGCTGGTAATCCACACATGAACACAAATATTTACAAAATGCAACATATCGTTTGTGATTGTCAGTCATTTATACGGCAATTTACAAACACATTTTCAGAATCAGAATCACTTTCTTTAAAGTCCGACTCACGACTGCTAACGCTGATCACTGATATCTAGCTCTGATTAATAGTCAACTTCGTGCCCTTCAATGTCACTGAAATTGAACCCAGCGAAATCTTTGCTATCACTTGAGGAATCGTCAAAATCCATTTTAAAATACAAAGCGTAAAACCCCCCAAAAACTATTTTAAAAATCTGTTCAAATTCAAAGTACACGCTTGCAAATGGCGGCCACATTGCCAAGCTATCGGCGAAACCAAAGTAGACAATCGGAAAGCCGCGAGATCGTGTTTTTACCATACTTAGTAATCATGAATGCTTTGGGACGTTTTGCCCGTTCCGGGGTAAAAACGCTCTCGGACGTTTTGCCCGGTAAAGGGCTACAGGAAGTAAAACTTATGTAAATGCATACCAAAGCTGGACTCGCTGATCTTTGAGGTGCATAACTAGGTGTGATGTGCTTTTCAAAAGATGAAACAAGAATAGGAACTAAATAACCCATTTTCGTGTCATGGGAACACAAAATGCAACTTGAACCTCAAGTTCAATTTTCTAGCTGAGTATTCTAATTTTGTGTGTTTGTTGATGAAGGCCTTGGTTAACACGTTTACCTGTAGATGTGTGTGGCTGTCCTTGTGTCTCAGTCTTCCTAATTACATAGGGAGTGTTGGGTATAAGGTGCTGAGCCCATATTTTTAGACAAGTGGGCACTCAGTGGGGGTTGTGGTCAATGTCTCATCCACGGACATGATCCTAGGAGCAATCCTGGTACCAATTGTAGGTTACATCGACAGGAGCCCAGATCATTGGAAACAAATGTATACCTTGACGGGGATTCAAACATAGGCTGTCAGGCAAGCATAGCAGCCACGGTACAACCACAGCTGTTTGTGTCGTGGTCAGGGCTGGGTGGTACCTTAGAGTGCCCCAGAACTTAGTGGTCACAGTACTGGTGGACTCAGGTTATTGGAAGGTCACTGAAAGATATAGAATGATATTGATTTGTATATCATCGTGTGTTATGCTGGTAATCATGGGTATTTATTTGCCATGTTACATGATCGCTGTTGCCTTAATCAGGCCTGTTCTTTTTTATATTGAGCTATTTAGCCAAAGCCATTCTGGTATTTATATTTTTGTTTCATTTTGCCCCTTCCCTAACTAAGTTTGCCAGCTGTCACTATGTTGTCTGTAGGTCAGCATGACCAAATGGATAAGAATGCATGTTCTTAAACATCCAGTATGCTGATGCCGAAGTAAGGGGTTCAACCCTACACCGGACAGCTGGACTAAAATGTTCACCTATCATCCTTGACTTGGGGATGATGTAAATTACAAGTACCTCTGAAGTCAGAGTGGATTCGTCTGATGGCGAGGGACACTGTTAATAGGGAAAGCTAATCCTCATGCAAAATTCAGTCCAGCACTACTGGAAGTAGTGTGTATGGACTACGCTTGAGTTCAAAATGAGCGAGTGCAAAATAAAAACAAAAAAAACTATGATGTCTAGTTTGTCTCGCTTATAACGTGCTTGAAAGTTCTAGACTATCAATATTTCTCGAGTCATTTAGCAGCTTTTATTTTCTTCTTGTACAGCCTTTTTTTGTTTGTCATTGTATTTTGTATACATATTTTCCTACAAAACCACATCGTTTATATCCTCATATATTTCTTAATTTGATTGCATTGTGTTGAGGTTTCACATGAATACAGCAGTACAGGGTGTTGCACTTTAACACAGTTTTCTCACTGTGACTGACATTTTGTTTTTAACTGTTCAGGAAATGTTTCATTTCCACAACACTGCTAACTAACTACTATTTATATAACTGTTTCTGACATACATATACATCTGTATATGTATTTGTGTTTAGTTTCTGGAAGTATTATTTGAATAATTGTCTGTTTCTGTTTGTATACCTGTCCATGTTGGTCTACAGGACCATGACTTCTTGTTCTGGGGCTGCTGGCCATATAACCGTGTTACATGCTTCTGTGACCACTGGTTATATAACTGTTTTATATGTTTCTGGAACCACTAGTCATATAACCATGTTACATGTTTCTGGGACCACTGTTCACACCCATAATACATGTTTCTGGTCCCACTGGTCATATAACTGTTTTACATGTTTCTCCTCCAGGTATTGAAAACCAGGTTAGCTCTTCGCAAGACTGGTCAGTACAGTGGTATATTTGACTGTGCCAGGAAGGTGGCCAAACACGAGGGACTGGGCAGCTTCTACAGGGGTTACATACCCAACCTGTTGGGGATTATACCCTACGCTGGCATCGACCTGGCCATCTATGAGGTATGGATGTCCCCATTTGATCAGGTCGTGTTTGTTTGGCAAATGTCATATAATGATAGAAGAGAAAATTCATAACCAATTTGATAAATGTAAATATCTTGGAGTGGTTGTAACATACGGGGAGTCGGTGGCTAAGAATTCTGGTTTCTCCTTTGGGAGACCTGGGTTCGAATCCTCAGTAAAGTGGATTTTTCTATCGGGGGCAAAAAGAAAATCCTTACCTGCATAGTTCAAGGTGACTGCACTAGCCAAGCGGCCTTAATTCCTCAGGCTCAAGACCCCTCTGCCCTACACTGCAAGGTACTATAGGCAGTAGATGACATTTATAACATAATGTGGAAGAAGTGGGCAGAATAAGAGCAGAAGAGATTTTTAAAAAGTTGCATTTCAGAAAATGAAAAGATATGCAATATGTCACTCTTTGAATGCCATAATGAGAATGCTGAAATGTTTTATAAAGCCTGTTTACTGTTTGACAGTGAATCATGGAGCATGAACGAACAAATAAGAGCTTGGTGGCAACAGAGATGTGGTTCTGAGACAAATGTTATGAATATCTTGGACTGTCGCAGTAACTAACAATTGTCTGAAAGGAGTTAATGAAAGTAAAGCGTTATATACAACTATAAGAAGAAAAAAAAATTCTTTTGTTGTATACTAATAGAAGCATTTGAAAACATAATGACCACTGAAAAGATAAAGGGCAGAAGATGCAGAGGCAACTAAGAGAAATTATGCTGGATTGAGACAGTGGCAAGAAGTAATATCATCAACAGAGTTGATCCAGAACACTGGGGACTGAGATCTATGGAGACATGAACCCTATGCCAATCGGCAGGGAATATGCTGATAGTGATGATGGTTTGTTTCCTGTAGTGTTGATCACTCCATTTATGAGGTAAGGATCTCATCATTGTATTGTGAAATGTGGTGAAGGGGGCTGGTCACCCCAACCTTCCATGGCCTATGATCTATGGAGACCCAACACTTCACACCCCAACCTTCCATGGCCTATGATGTATGGAGACCCAACACTTCACACTCCAACCTTCCATGGCCTATGATGTATGGAGACCCAACACTTCACACTCCAACCTTCCATGGCCTATGATCTATGGAGACCCAACACTTCACACTCCAACCTTCCATGGCCTATGATCTATGGAGACCCAACACTTCACACTTTAACCTTTCATGGCCTATGATCTATGGAGACCCAACACTTCACACTCCAACCTTCCATGGCCTATGATGTATGGAGACTCAACACTTCACACCCCAACATTCCATGGCCTATGATCTATGGAGACCTAACACTTCACACTCCAACCTTCCATGGCCTATGATGTATGGAGACTCAACACTTCACACCCCAACATTCCATGGCCTATGATCTATGGAGACCCAACACTTCACACTCCAACCTTCCATGGCCTATGATCTATGGAGACCCAACACTTCACACTCCAACCTTCCATGGCCTATGATGTATGGAGACCTAACACTTCACACCCCAACCTTCCATGGCCTATGATGTATGGAGACCTAACACTTCACACTCCAACCTTCCATGGCCTATGATGTATGGAGACCTAACACTTCACACTCCAACCTTCCATGGCCTATGATGTATGGAGACCTAACACTTCACACTCCAACCTTCCATGGCCTATGATGTATGGAGACCAAACACTTCACACTCCAACCTTCCATGGCCTATGATGTATGGAGACCAAACACTTCACACTCCAACCTTCCATGGCCTATGATGTATGGAGACCTAACACTTCACACTCCAACCTTCCATGGCCTATGATGTATGGAGACCTAACACTTCACACTCCAACCTTCCATGGCCTATGATGTATGGAGACCAAACACTTCACACCCCAACCTTCCATGGCCTATGATGTATGGAGACCTAACACTTCACACTCCAACCTTCCATGGCCTATGATGTATGGAGACCAAGCTCTTCACACCCCAACCTTCCATGGCCTATATGTGGAGACCAAGCACTTCACACCCCAACCTTCCATGGCCTATGATGTATGGAGACCAAGCTCTTCACACCCCAACCTTCCATGGCCTATGATGTATGGAGACCAAGCTCTTCACACTCCAACCTTCCATGGCCTATGATGTATGGAGACCTAACACTTCACACTCCAACCTTCCATGGCCTATGATGTATGGAGACCAAGCTCTTCACACCCCAACCTTCCATGGCCTATATGTGGAGACCAAGCACTTCACACCCCAACCTTCCATGGCCTATGATGTATGGAGACCTAACACTTCACACCCCAACCTTCCATGGCCTATGATGTATGGAGACCTAACACTTCACACTCCAACCTTCCATGGCCTATGATGTATGGAGACCTAACACTTCACACTCCAACCTTCCATGGCCTATGATGTATGGAGACCTAACACTTCACACTCCAACCTTCCATGGCCTATGATGTATGGAGACCAAGCTCTTCACACCCCAACCTTCCATGGCCTATGATGTATGGAGACCTAACACTTCACACTCCAACCTTCCATGGCCTATGATGTATGGAGACCAAGCTCTTCACACCCCAACCTTCCATGGCCTATATGTGGAGACCAAGCACTTCACACCCCAACCTTCCATGGCCTATGATGTATGGAGACCAAGCTCTTCACACCCCAACCTTCCATGGCCTATGATGTATGGAGACCCAACACTTCACACTCCAACCTTCCATGGCCTATGATGTATGGAGACCAAGCTCTTCACACCCCAACCTTCCATGGCCTATATGTGGAGACCAAGCACTTCACACCCCAACCTTCCATGGCCTATATGTGGAGACCCAACACTTCACACCCCAACCTTCCATGGCCTATATGTGGAGACCCAACACTTCACACCCCAACCTTCCATGGCCTACAATGTATGGAGACCCAACACTTCACACTCCAACCTTCCATGGCCTACAATGTATGGAGACCCAACACTTCACACCCCAACCTTCCATGGCCTACAATGTATGGAGACCCAACACTTCACACTCCAACCTTCCATGGCCTATGATGTATGGAGACCCAACACTTCACACCCCAACCTTCCATGGCCTACAATGTATGGAGACCCAACACTTCACACCCCAACCTTCCATGGCCTACAATGTATGGAGACCCAACACTTCACACTCCAACCTTCCATGGCCTATGATGTATGGAGACCCAACACTTCACACCCCAACCTTCCATGGCCTATGATGTATGGAGACCCAACACTTCACACCCCAACCTTCCATGGCCTATGATGTGTGGAGACCAAGCTCTTCACACCCCAACAGCATAACTGCCATAGATCTACCTTTACAGTGTATCCACACATGAAACCTAGTTGATGCCTTTATTTTACTGGGGGGCCATAAGGGATGCAAAGGATAGCAACACCAACCTTCCGTGCATGTTATAATAGGCGACTAAGGAAGACTGGCTACCTCATCACATAGACAGACAACTTTAGAAACAAAATCCATTCAGTCACGGACAATTTTGCCAAAGGCTGGGTGTGATTTAAATGATCATCTATACTCCATTGGAAGATGAAGGCCAGAAGAAGGAGAAGAAAAAGAACTGAACACTTCTAAGCTATTCTGCTTCCTTTGTCTCCACTCAGTATCAGGGTTTTGTCTTCTGTGAAAAAGACATACACATTTCGTCTGTTAAATTGAAAATAAAACCCCATATTTTCTATTGATGCTAGACTCTGAAGAAGTTCTACATGCAGAAGAACAAGAACAAAGACCCAGGCATCATGGCTCTGCTAGTGTGTGGTACGGTCAGCAGCACGTGTGGACAGCTGGCTAGTTACCCGCTAGCTCTGGTCAGGACAAGACTACAGGCTCAGTGTAAGATTAACTTCTCTTTCATACGGGTAGCTTCTTCTTCCTCATTTCCATGCATAACATGTAGTTGTACACCTCAAAGGTTGGTGCATCCAGCTTCGACATTTGTGAAAGGTAACAGACACTACCTACTCATGGGGCGGTTTTATTTCCTAACAGCGACCTTATTGCCTACTCTGTAATTTCCAACTGCAAGGACCTCCTGTCTTCTTATTAATGAAGGCTGGGTATCTGACCTCACTACTCAAGTGATCAGGGTGACATATGATCTCAATAGACACCCATGGCTCTTGAAAATGGGATCAACCCAGTGCTGGAGTTGGAACCTGATACCATAAGTCAGTGGCCAACAATTTCATTTTTCATTTCTATCACACAGGCATCTGATTTCATGTCTTGTTATTTTAGTAGTGGCGTTAGGCTGACGACATGCTACAGACCTACTTCCAACACTGTGACAACTATTCTCATAGACCGCATAAGTCAACATATTCTCCTATATGATTCCTACATCCAACAACACCTCTTCTTAACTCATTCAGTGATGGATATGCCTCCAACACTGTTGCAATCTGATTCTCATATACCACACAAATCAACACGCTCTGATTATTTACTCTCTGCATACAACAACACCATGTCTTAACTCATTCAACATCGGATAAGTCACCAAATGGTGATTAGTTAATTTGCAGAACATCACTTTGTGATTAGTTACTTTGCAGAACATCACTTTCACCACAGCCTGCTGAAAGGAAACACTCCTTCGCCAGTCCACCTGCCCCGTGCATTGTCATGCCCAGGATCCCTCTGTTCTGTGTCCATCATCATAATCATGTTCGACCTCTGCCCCGCCTTCCATGAGCCGTGCCATCCATCTTTCTAAGCCATTGTGATGCGCAACATGGCGAAAGTAGTTTAGTTTCTCCCTACATGATCAAAACACTTGAGAGCTTTCTTAAGTCATTAAATACAGAATACGTCATGTCACAACTGCATCCAGGTTGTTCTTCATGTTAGATCCAGGTGTTTTATTGCTATAAACAAGCAGGCAGGAAGCCAGGCTTTATTTCACAAATGAACGAATAACCGGACTGTTTGTGTCTCTGTACTCTGTACATGATATGTTTTTGTGGTTCTTCTAATGACACTTTCTTATTCTGTCTCTTCTGATGCCACCAACAGCTGTTCTCATGCATACAGTTTCCACATGATTTGTTCCTCTTCTTGAGTGGTTTATTGAATTGTGTTTAATGCTTGTAACATTTTGGCATGAACATGCTGATAATTCATTAGTCATCCACGAAATTGGTATAAACATGCTGTTTAATCTTAGTTATCTATAACTCTGTGGCAAAGGCATTACAGACACAATTCGTAATCATGCATGCCTCGCTCGAAACAGAACTGTGGGCGATAGTTAAGCAGACTGCCTTGTGCTGATTTTCAAGCAGTGGTATGAGTGCTGGTTGTTCAGAAAGCAGTGGCATACTATTGAATGTAAACTTTCCAAGAAATCACAAGCAGCCAAAGAATGTTGGGGTTGACAGCGACATCCTGTAAAGGAAATGCCACTATCTATCTTATAATATTGGTGTAGAAATGCTGTTCTTGTTAGTTGTCCGCATTTGTATAGAAATGCTGTTTAATGTTAGCTTATAATGTTTATAAATGCTGTGAGCTATCAACAAGATTGTTATATAAATGTTGTTTATCATTGTCATCCACAGTATTGATATAAGAATGCTGTTAATCTTTAGTCTTGCATAACAGATGTATAGAAATGTTGCTTGTTCTGTTTGTCATCCACAACCCCGTTATTAATTTATTGTTTATCAATAGCCATTTTCATATTGATGTAGAGGTGCCAGAGTAATATTGATATGCTACTTTATGTTATGCAGTTATGTTAATACTCACTTCATTTTTTGTCTTCACAGCTCAGTCTGGCTCCCAATCAAAAGACTCAATGTCTGGCATCTTCAAGCATATATTAAAACATGATGGACCAAAGGGGCTGTACCGAGGTATAGCTCCCAACTTCCTGAAGGTGGCGCCAGCAGTTAGCATTAGCTATGTGGTGTATGAGCGGATGAGGACAGCCTTGGGTATCAAGTCTGTGTAGGCACAATCACTGTTTTATTATCTCTTTGCTTTTTTAAATACCCACGCTAACATTGCTTGCTATGGAGTCTGAAACTCGAGTGACCTGTCAGCTGTCAGGTGAAGGCTTTATTGGGGATAACTTTCGTCTAACCCAGAAGCTCGTATATCATCATATCCTTCTTCCCCCACCAAAAAAAAGGACGTACAAATATAATTGTTTCCCTCACAAAAATGTTAACAATGATGTACAGACAGGTCGGTGCTAAACTAATGTTTAGCTGAAAAGGGACTATGTATATAGCATTTGTCAAAGAAGAATGTATGTATGTAGTGGTGTTCATCATCAAGAATGCCCACACATGATAATTTTCACCGAATAAAGACGCACATTTGTGATTTATATTGCTGTATCTCATTTCCCTGATACACCAAATCACATATATTTGTCATGCCAGAGAAATCACACACATGAGATTAGAAATGAATGTTAACATTGAACAACCAGTTGTCATTTGTTAAAGGAATAATTTATGCATATTTGATGCAAATACTCGGGTCCAGTGAAATACCTGTAGATTCATACACAGGGTATAGGTTCCAGTCCTGCACAATGTCATTATATCACATGTACCTGTAGGTGTTTTGTTCTCATAGTTAGGTGTTCGTGTATAGGAGCACACATTTTTGGTTATATCATTACATTTCTAGGAGGCTTTTATACTAACCCAGTGTCTTATATTATTGGAAGCATATGGTAATGTTATTTGTGGAATAAAATCACTAGTAAAGATGGATTTCCTATCACATGTCTTGTTCTCCTTGATGAAGTATTTGTTCATCTCTGTCTGAGCTCTACCAAACTTTTGATTTTGATTTAAAGTCACATGAGGCTTAAACAGTGCTTGTATCTGTTGGGATGAGGATGGTGTGTAGACTTCCCTTCTGACCTGGTACCGAAGTACAACTTCCATGGGGACTACGGAGGTCTCCTTCCCCTCTCCCATGGCTGGAAGCATTGGTGTCTGGTACTTGGGCTTAATTTCTGTAGGGAGGCATGGCAACCCCTGGAAAGTAAGCCAGACTGAGGATCCAGTCTCTGGTTTTTTTCAGATGTGATTGCGGCGTGTCTGTTATGCGCCCTTGGGCCGAAACCTGTAGGCCAACACATCCGGCTTTAGCGTTCTTATTTTTTTACCAGGTAGCATTCCTGGGAGCCCTTTTGTTCATCGTATGTGTTTGTTGTTTCCAAGAAGTGATCAAGTGATGCTATCTTTGTCTCTTCAAAGTGTTTCTCTCTGTGTTTCTGTGAACATTGTTTCCAGGGTTTCTTCTTCTTCTTCTTTCGTTCGCTTGAAATATGTCTATATCTGCAATGTCGTCTCTTGCATGAATTGAACTGTTTTTTTTCAGTTCACACAGTGGTCCATAGAGTTTATCTTCCACCGTCGTCTCTCTAGGCCAGAAGGTTTGCCTAGATATGTTATATTTTGGGCAGTCTTGGAGTATGTGCTCTGCTGTCTGCGACGCCAATCCACATGTGCACATGGCTGTTTCACCAATCTTGAATTTTGTATACATGTGGTTGCGTAATCTATTGTGTCCTGTTCTGAGGCGCAGAATAATGACTTGTTCTGGTCTGTCCATAATGTGGTAGTCATCTTGAGCAGGTTTTGGTGGCTTTCTGACTGATTTGATCATTCTTTTCTTTTGGTGGTATGTAACGGGCACATCAGGCTGTTCCTCTTTGGCTCCTTCCTTAGCCAATTGATCAGCTCTGTCGTTTCCGGGTACTCCACAGTGGGATGGTATCCACTGTATGGTGACTTTATGCTGACTGCTAAGTTCAGAAAGTAGTGTCCTTAGTACTGGCAATTTCCCAGAGAGGAGCGCCTCGAGTACTGATTTTGCATCTGTTAGTAGCACCACAGGTTGTGTACCATTGCTGTTATTTAGTAATTTCTCTGTTGCTATCTTGATTGCCTCAATTTCGGCATCATAGTTATGGCAGTACTTTCCTGTCGGTACTCTGGCTGTGTCCCTAGTATTATTTGGGTATTCTATGTACACTCCCGCTCCTCCATTTCGAACAGCATTTTGTGCTGACCCATCTGTGTAGACTTGGATCCAGAGGTCCTGTGGGTATTCTTCATCAAGGAAGCTGAGAGTGGCTGTTCTGAGCTGCACACTGTTCTGTTCTTCCTTGTCAAATATTCCTCTCACTTTTGTCTGGATTTGTAATGATAGTCTATGCTCATCTTTCCATGGAGTTCGCTCTGGAATAGTTGTTAGGGGGATACCAACTGTGGGCAGATCAGTGGTTTCTCTGCAGAGTCGTTTGGCCTGGTGGATAAAACTACTTCTTTTCAACCGCCCCATAGCTAGGTTTTCAAATCTGTTCTTCATAGGGTGGCCTGGCAAGCTGAGGAACTTTTCTGCTTGTATTAGCGTTTTCGTATCTCTGCGCTCACTCAGTGCCTGTGTCCTCCCCATCTTCTCCATTTCCACTATAGGGGTTGATCTCATCCCTCCTGTGGTGACTCTAAGTGCTTGATTTTGCACCTTGTCCAGCTCTTGTAGTGTGGTATTTGATGCTGAACACCACGCAGTTGACCCATATTCCAGGTGTGGTCGTATGCTCTGTTGGTAAACTTTGCTAAGTATTTTCGTACTGGCTCCCCATGTGGTTCCACTTAGCTTTCTCAGGATGGCTATTTTCCTTCTGGCTTTTGCTACTGCTTTGTTGATGTGCTTTCTCCATGTCAGCTTGCCATCAAATGTTACTCCAAGGTATGTTGGTTCTTTATCTTCTCTTAGGGGTGTTCCATTTATCTGGATGATCCCTGCCTTTTGTTTTGGAGAGAGGGTAAATAGGGTGGTGCTGCACTTGTCAGTGTTTATGCTGACACACCATCTATTTGCCCATGCAGCAAATGTATCTACAGCTCTTTGTAGCATTCTGGTGGCCACTGATGCATATTCATTTGTGCTCCATAGAACCAGGTCATCGGCGTACATTGCCGCTTTAATTCCATGCGGTAGGTGAGCAACAAGATCATTGATGAAGATTAGAAAAAGTGTGGGGGACAAGACTCCGCCCTGGGGGACACCGTGACGCAGTAGTACTTTCTTGCTCTTGAGTCCGTCTATCTGTACTCGGGCTCTTCTGTTGTGCAAGTATGCTTTCACCCATTTGTACATTCTTCCATTGACTTTGCAGTTTCTCAGTTTCTTCATCAGACCTTCTTTCCAGACTTTGTCAAAGGCTTTCTTCAGATCTATCCATGCCGCAAGCACCAGCTTCTTCTCTTGGAATGCATCCTCAATTTCTTGAGAGAGGTAGGTTGTCTGATCTTCCGTAGAGTAGCACTGCCTAAAGCCAGCCTGCTGTGGCACAAGGATGTTTTTACTTTCAATGTACCACTGCAGTCTGTGATTGATGATGCGCTCCAGTGTTTTGCAGAGACAGCTGGTGAGGCTAATTGGTCTGTAGCTAGAGGCAATGGAACCATCTTTCCCTGATTTTAGGAGGGGTATCATGATTGCTTCTCTCCAGGCTTGTGGAACACTGCCTAAGGTCCAGCTGTTATTGAAGATCTGCAACAGCTTTGTTTTGGCCTCTGTTCCTAGGTTCCTGATCATTTCATTGGAGATACCATCAGCTCCTGGTGACACTCTCATTTTCAGTTTTGATATGGCTAGCTCCAGTTCGCTGATTGTGATGGGTGCCTCCAGAACCTCATGTACTATTTCCTTCTGTCCTGTATGTTGTCGTTTCTCTCGAATCTCTTGTTGATTCTCTGGACTAATTTTGATATTGCTATCTTGTGCGAACGAGTCCGCAAAATGGTCAGCTGCTTGCTTTCTTGTTAAGATTTTTCCATCTTTATGTAGTGCAATTTTTGAGTTTCTCCCTGTGCCCTCGTCATTAAGCTGTTTTATTAGCTTCCACAATTTCCTTGTGTCTCTTTCAAAGTTCAGAGACTCCGTTTTCTCCTGCCAGCTTTTCCGTCTAGCCTGCAGCTTGGCCCTTTGAAATTTGGCTTTTGCATGCTGGAATTTATTGTGGTGCTCTTGGCTGGGTGTGGCCTCTGCTTGCTTTCTACACACTTCAACATCATTATGCAACTGTTCCAGTTCACTACTCCAGTAGGGTTTATATTGTTTACGGGCTCCTCTTGGTACTGTTTCTCGCGCTGCCTGTAGTATGCATTTCCCAAACTCTTCAACTGCTTTATTTATGTCTTTCTCAGTGTTCAGGTTTCTAACCAGTATGCTGGTGCGATGCTTGTACATTGCCCAGTCTGCTTTCTTGTAGTTCCACCTCGAGAGGGTGCTGCTTTCACTTACAAGCTCATTTTCTACGGTTAGAAAGACTGGCCGATGGTCACTGCCACCAAGTTGTTTCCCAACAGTTCGTGTAATGTTCCACTCCAGGTCTGGTGAATGAAAAGCCAGGTCAGGTGTAGTTGAAGAGTGCCATGATCTCGAGTAGAAAGTATGTGGGTCGGACGGCTTGTTAATCAACATGAATCTATTCTCATCTTGCCAGTCTTCCAGTCTCTCTCCTCTCTGGTCCATGTGATCATAGCCCCAGCTCTGCGAGTGGCTGTTGAAATCGCCACACACAATCATTTTTTCTTTTAGTGGTAGAGTGTCCAGTGCCTGTGGGCGGTCACTTGGACAGTAGTAATTGATCAGATGTAGATCTGTATTACCTGTCTTAAGTTTAAGTGTCTGATACTCAGCCCCTTCCATGTAGACTTTGATTTGGGAAGCCATGATGTTATTTCTTACAAGGGTCAGTATCCCACCTTTTCGCCTGTTCTTTCGGTCAGATCGGTAACACTGGTAGCCTCTGATTTTGAAGGCTATATTTTCATTGAGGTGAGTTTCTTGCAAGCAACATATGCTTACTTTCTCTTTGTCCAGGATGTTTTCTAATTCAACTTTTTTGTTGCTGACTCCCTCCGCATTCCAGTGCATTATTTTAAGTCTTAGTTTAGTATGGCCAGTCGTCCTATTCTCATGTCCCCTGGCTCCACAGGACATCTGAGAAGGACCTCCAGTAGTTGGGGTTGGACCCTTTCGAGACATAGGGCCCGGCACTGCACCTGCCTGGGGGTCCAAAGCAGGGCGAGCACCATAACGATTAGCAGTAGTCGACATATTCCATTTTGCGTGATTGCGTGGCATCCTGATTTCTGTGGTGCGCCTCTTGGCTGGTTGCCTCCGTCTTAAGCACCTTTCTTTGCTAGAGCAGACTGTGGTCTCACTCGAGTGTAGATGTGTACGCGCGCACACGCCTGTCTGCGCATGCATGTCCGTGCATACACATCTAGAGCATACTGGTTATTTTCCGGCGCCAGAGACTCGCCGTCGCCCCTTCTCCTGTTAGTTTAAACAGGCCCGCCACGTGAAGGCCAGGAGTTGGACTTTTGCTGCATAGGTTATGTATTCACGAGCCATTGAGGTATTTGAGCAATGTTGGGCGCTCACCCCAACACCGCGCCTCGGCTACATACAGCAACATTTGGAACCCGTTTCCAGGGTTTGATCCAGCGTTGCTTTCATTGTCTCTTCATTGTGTTTGCATATGGATATTGTTATCAGGGTGTGATAAAGCTATGCTTTCATTGTCTCTTCAAGGTATTTCTCATTGTTTAATTATGAACATTGTTTCCATGAAATGGTCACGCTACGCTTTCTTTGTCTCTTCATAGGAAGGGCACTCACAGTGTGTCCCAGTGTGTATATGTGAATATTGTTCATGTTGACCCATTGTTACCCCTTTGGACGCAGTAGGGGAAAGGGTAGTAGTCCCATATTTCCCATGATGGAATGGCACACAAGTGTTAATAAAGCCGGTATGGCATTGGCTGCCTTGACTTCGCTACAAATGCTTTTGGTATTTGTTTCTGTCTGGGTGGACCCCAAGACAAGGTGGATCAATTGATAAAAACCATTTCACTGCTGGGAATTGAAGCTGGTTCACTGAGTTGATTAACCATTACGCTGACCTGACCATTAAATGTTGTTCCTCATCACCATCAAGTGCCTTGCCAGCTGGTGTGGGTGATCACGATTGGTGGTTGTTTCTCCACGATTTGTGATCTCCAAAAGAATGCTTCCGCTTGATATCTTCTTCTTCTTCAGCTTTCCGAGCCATTGAGGTTCTTTGCTGCAAATACAATCTGTCTCCATTCGTCTCTCTGGTGGACCTTCTCTTGCCAGTCGTTGATTCCAAGTGCTTGTAGGTCTGTATGTATATTATCTCTCCACTGTCTTCTTGGTCTACCTCGGGGTCTACGGTCATTTATTTCCTGAGTGTAAGCGAGTTTTGTTTCCCTATTATCTTCCATTCTTTCTATATGCCTTGATATGGTTTGTGAATAAGCATGATTTGCAGGGATAGATACAGTGGTGGCTTCTCCTTGACTTCCACAGGTTTGTGTATAGTTTAACTACACAAGCCTTTGTCTAAATAGACAGACCCTGCAAGGCAACAGAGGGAAGTTATGTTTGGTGCCTGTTACTGCTGATGCCTTATCACAGCCCTTTAAGTTAGTTTATAGAGTAGGTGCCCCAAATAACTACTTGCCTCCTCTCAAGGGTCATTGCTTATGTTGGTCCATGGCCACTTAAACTCTGTAGTTATGCTAACCTTATAACTAGAGGCCACGCTAACTACTTCTGCATTCATCCCGAGTGTTTTTTCAGGCGTAATTGTGTTGTGCCTGTTTACAGCAGAGCTGCTATACTCATGTCTTTAGGCTGACACATCCGACTTCTGTGGTATTTGTTGACCGGGTTAACCTTCCCGGGACTGTGTCATCTGATGGATCATGTAGTAGCACCAGCACTGTTTCATGTTTTCTACTCACAAACCTGATATTTCTGAACCTAAGATATCTATTTCACTTCAGCCATGCAGTTTTCACATGATGATTCTTTCAAATAATTCACTTGGGCTGAAATTGCTGAAGGTTTTCAGTACTCAGTACTTTAATTATTTCATGAATGAAGATGCTCAATTATAAGAATTCTGTTAATGATCTTGGAAAGATACATTTGCACCATATTTTTGTGATGGTCAGTGTAAAGATAATGTCACTAGTTTGACAAGATATGTTTCTGCAAAGTTTTATTGTCACAGGTAAATATATACTGGGTTATCCAGTGTCACAGTTTGATTCTCACACCATCCCACTTGTTCTTAAAAAGGGTAGCAAGTGGCGCTGTGCTTTTCTTTCTTAAATCTGCTCCTAGATAACTGTGTTGATTTGGAGTTAAGGTGTATGGCCAAGTTGTATTGGGATATGTTCATAGATGATTCTGTTGCTTTATTGATAAGGTATATGGCCAGGTTGTATTGTTGTTTTGAAAGAAAAACATTATTGCTTGCCTCATCCTTAGAAAATTAGGCAAGCTGCCTGTGATTCTTAGCCACCAACAAAATTGCAGATAAGCCAGTTTGTTTTAGAGAATATTTAGTGAATTACTTTCAGCATTTCTGGAAAGAAACAACAATCATCTATTAGTTTTTGTCAAACTATAGGGTGGGCAGTAAGAATGTGAGACAGAGGATTGCTACATTGGCATTTTACTTGGTTTGACATGTTTTATTTGTCATAGCAAGCTGAAAGTCTTATACTACTTCTTGATTTTATTGATAACTTGAGGTATTGTGGCTACTACTGCCGTTGTTTCTGTGTTAGGTGCTCACAGATCTTGTTTTATATATTTCTGTTTCATACTCATGTTGAGGTGCTACATAGAACTTGTACTTTTGTATGGATGTGAAGTGTGGACAATGAGCAGTCAAGCTGAAAAACATCTAATAGCTGTGGAAATGTGGTTTCTCAGGAAAATGCAAAGAATGACAGAAAAGTTAATGACCAAGTCCTACAAGAAACAGATGAAAATCGTAAACTGATTAGAGAAATTAGACATTGACAGTCATTTTTTGGTCATGTTATGAGAAGAAATAAATTGGAGATCATGGTGACCTGACAACTGGCAAGATCGAGGGGAAGAGACCAAAGGGAAAGCAGAGAAGTAAATACCTGGATGGCTTGGCCACGTGGTATGGTCAAAACAAGAACACTGAGCTGATCCACGACTGGTGATCGAGTGATATGGCGAGACATGACCGCCCCTGCTTATAGCTTATGGTTTTTTTATCACCAAAAGTGTAGTGTTTACTTGGGGAAGAGATGGACACTGCCAATTAAATCTTTAGCCCTGTGAAATACTATAGTAGTTAGCTTAGACTGAGTGTTGAAGCTTCCATCATGGTATCCCTTGAAATATATCTTTGGTCACCTGTAGGCATCAGTATGAACAAACCAAAGAAAGCAGCAGTCAACTGAAGCTTGTGGACATGATATCAGTGGAGTTGATCTAGACCAAAATGTCTGACAGGCACCTTGTCTTTGTGCTTCAAAAAAAGGCACAACTACAACCCATGGCAGTAAGACCAGGGATGGAGTTTACTTCTCCATAGCACAAAGGCTGAGCTGAATTGCAGGGACCATGTGTTGCCCCTGCAGCCTGATCCCTGTCTCAGATTGCCTAGTTTACTCCAGAGGAGTAATACATCCGGAACAAGACAAGCTGCAGAAACTGCTGTGTCAGCAAAGCAATGCTCTAAGTGTCCATCTGTCAGAGTTTCCATCCTAGACCAGTTGCCAACCAAGGCTTAAGACCTGGTCTGCCCTGCCATGACATTTAGTCTTTAGCTTGCATTTCCCCGCACTAGGATAAGGCTTGTACCTTCATTCTGGGAATGAAGAGAGAGTTGATGAAAGAAATAAAGAGGAGGCAAGTGAAATATTTTGGCCACATTAAAAGACATGATACTCTTATAAAAAACCATACTGGAAGGCAAGGTTGAGGGCAAGCGAGGAAGAGGTAGACAACGATACAAGTGGGAGGATGACATCAAGAGATGGACGAGCATCAGCCTGACAGAATGTACAGTCAGGGCGAGAGACAGACAGTGTTGGAGATCCATTGCAGCCAACCTTCATTGCGGAGACGGCACCTAATTGATTGATTGTACCCTCCCAATTGCGCTCCTCCACCCGAAGCCATTGGCACAATGTAGGGTGTTGGGTTTGGTCAGGCCAAAATATTTTTCTCTGTTCTGCACATGCTGCTTGGAAATACAATAGTTAGCTTAGACTAGGTATTGTTGCTTTTAACATGATACCTCTAGAAATACTCTGATAGTTTAGTCTGAATGTTGATATTTTCATTACGGTATCCCTGAAAATACTATAATATTTAGCTTTGATTGAGTGTCAATACTTCCATCTTGGTAGCCTTACAAGCCTTGATTGGGTTGTGGGTTGATTTTCACATGGATGTAGTGGGGTCACGGAAGCTGCTGCGAGCTTTAACATAATCTAACAAAAACCACATTTCAGCCTGGGCCTTTGTTCATGGTCATGGTCACTTTTGCTGACACTAGGGTTTTCACTGGACATATGGCAACCAGGAGCCGATACGTGGTTTATGTTTAAACCCAAAGCAGATATGTGATTTATGTGTATAAATCCAGATCAGATATGTGATTTATGTGTATAAATCCAGATCAGATATGTGATTTATGTTGTGTAAACCCAGAGGGAACATGTAGCTTGTGTGTGTAACAAAGAGGAGTGAACAAATTGTCTAACCTGGTTTAGCTGTGGCTGGGCACAACTAGAAACACTCCTCTTCTCTGCCTGTGGAAGTTGCTTGGTCTCTGTGTGTATGTTGGTGCTCTGTGAAATCTGTAGATTGTGTGTGATATGATTGACATGATTGGGACATGATTGATACAGGCATTGAAAATGCACATTGGGAGCAAGTCGCCGCTGAACGTGTTGCATGGAGGGCAAATATCAGAAATGGAATAAAGTCAAAGGAGAAAATTATTGCAGAAAAGTCACACACCAAGCGTTTGAGACGTAAGATGGTGCTTGATGGTGGAAATGACCACGTGTTCACATGCACCCACTGTGAACGGACATTTACAGCGCAAATTGGCCTTATCAGTCACACTCGCTACCGCCATAGTTAAAAGTTATTATGCCTTTTTAAAGCACAAACTATCGTCTGTCAAGACGGCAAGGTGCCAATGTGTGATATATATATGTGTGTGGCAGAATGAGAGAATCAGTTCCCTGCAACATAGTACCAACTGCAGATGTCTGCCCATTACCACAAGCCATGTTACTGCTGCTGGCTTGTTTGTCCACTACATTTTTGTCTTGTTTCGCCAGTAGTGATATAATTTGTGACTGGCTCTAACATGGCAAACACTTGTGCTTACATGGTAAAATCAAAACCTGCAGTTGTTGTAAACCGTGTGTTCTCCAACACTGTACTGTATCAGCTGGTTTCCATGTATCTTGTGTCCCAACATTGCATTGTATGAACTGGTTCCCCCAGTAATGCATATGCCAACATTGTGTTGTGTCAGCTGGTTCCTAGTGACCCATGTCTCAACATTGTATTGGTAGACGTATACATGAGGGTTTGAGGGACAGTTGCACAAGTAATTCATGGAATCCCTGTGACAATGTCAGCACAAGTGACTCTAGACTTGAGGCACACACCAGTGTATGTGTTGGCTGTTACATGCAGGTTGATGAGCACTCAATATGCTCAGCCAGACATGTGATTTCTGTCTTTGTATGTTTGAGACATTTCATTTACTTCATCATCCACAGGTTTTGTTTGCAGTTTGGTGTTTTGTGACTTGCTTCCTGTATTATATTTATTGACTACTGCCAGCTAAGTTGATCATATTGTATGCTTCATTCATAGACCTTTCTTTTATGCTATCAGTTTTGATTCTCTTTTAGCCAATTTTTCTTCGCCTACCTCAGTTTTGGCAGGACTGTTTTATCTTTCAGTTGATTTTTGCCAGAAGTGTCATTAGTTTGAACCCCGTCATCCGGTTGAATCATGCCATAACCGTGTAACCACACAATGTTGTCATATTGAATATTGACAGTTCTTCTGCTACGTTTGTCTGATGTATCTGCATGAAAGATTGCAAGGTGGGTTCATCAAGTACCCACATGAAAGATCTCCCTCCCAGTTCATGTACCTGCATACAGGATCTCCAAACTAGTTTCATCATGTACCCCCCTGAAAGATCTCCCAGCTAGTTTCATCATGCACCCACATGACAGATCTCAAGTTTCTGACAGTTCTGCTTACTGCCTGCCTGACATGATTTGACATTCTGTACTAATAGTTGCTGTGCTGTAGTGGCAGACAATGCAAATGGGACCACATGGAAGTGTATTTGTGTTTCTTTCTTGAATGATGTGTATTTTCTCTGTGGGCCACCTTTATTTTGGTGACTTGTTACCTTATGTGTTGATCTCATCTCTGACATGCTTTTGTTGTTTCAACTTGTGCTAATCTAATTGATGAGGTGACTCCCTGATGTCTGGCATTGTTGAAGTGTTAGTGCATATTGGAGTAAACTTGTATCTTGTGTACATTGTATTGATGCAGACAAGATCTTGGGGGTAAACTGTGTGACCTTGTAGCTGTCTTGATGGTGTATATAGCATACAAACAGATTGCATGTTCAACAAACTTGTGAACAATTGTCCCCACGAATACTTTGTTTCTAATGACAGGCTGTCATCTCATTGTTAATTGTCATAAGATTATGGGTTGACTGCCATCATTTGTGCAAGCTGTGGGCTAAGTTTGTCTGTCCAAGATATGGTTGGCTGATTGTGTTTGGGTGTGAGAAATGGGTATTTATTTCTGATAGTTGTCTTCAGATTAATTGGATGTGTTTCTGGTTTCTTTTAATTGGTGATGTTAAGAATGATTGGCTGTTGTTTTGCTTTCTTTTCAGTGGTGATGTTAAGATTGATTGGATGTTTTTGTTTCTTGTCAGTTGTGATGAGGATTGATTGGATGTTGTTTTGGTTTCTTGTCAGCGGTGATGTTAAGGTTGATTGGATGTTTTGGTTTGCCAGCAGTGCTGGAACTCATGTAGTGATTGTCAGTGTGGAATGTTTATATTGCTGTACATCTTGTTTTATACTGCTGAAACATGTCTCCTGTACAGCTTTCACCTCATGTAACTGTCAACTTTGAATGGAAAAATTGTTGTTGTCACACTACCAAGTTTTTAGTGACGATTGATAGGACATCTGGGTTGACGCAGTATGTGCAGTAGTTAGTTTAGCATATACTAGAATTTAGGGAATTTAGCATATACTAGAATTTAGGGAGAACACAATATATGCAGCAGTTGGTTTAGCATATGCTTGGATTTTGTTCGAGAAGACTGAAGCTGTAGAGCCTTCTGCAGTATTCTTGGCAAGCTGCAAGTCTCATGTATGCTGCTACAGAACATGGCTATAGTTAAGTTGCACATATGGCTTTGTGTGACAGGAACTAGTCGTGTTAACAGCTCATGTGTGCTGCACAGAACAAGGCTATGATTAAATAACAAACATGGGTTTGTATTACGAGAGAGAGAGAGAAAAAATGAAGACTGTCCTGTTAACATTTTGGCAAAGTCTGAGAGAGAGAGTTTTTGAGTGCATGGAAATATGTGGGATCTTAATGACCTACCGAGTTCAGGTAGCAACAACAAGTGTTAATGTTGGTTGTTATTGTCATGTTTTACTTATACTGTATCTTTAGGTTTTTATGTCAAATCTTTTTCACTATTTATCTCAATATAAAAAGTACATATGTATTAAACAACATTGCTGTTAACTTTGTCCTCAGTTTTATGTTTGACTGCTTGTGATATTGAATCATACAGCTACGACAACACTTTCATAGCAGACTAAAAGTACAAGATTTCTTATTTATAATTTATGGAACATGCGTCACAATGCTCTCCTTTATAACTATTATGGGAATCTAAACAGTTGACATCTCTTGTGCAGACTATAAACACATATGATTTAGCCCGCCGTAAACTTTACTGTGTATACCTCACATCATTTATAGCCGACATTCTATTGTCGCAAAATAATGTGCCACTTCTAGCTAACACTGGGCGCCGTGTAGTGGCTAGCATACTTGCCTGCTGGCTCAGTAGTCTCGTGTTCAAATCCCACTTACAGCAGTAATTTAAAAAGTAATTGACCTGGTTTCCCAGGCCGACCTAGCCTAAACTGAGTACCAAAGAATGTATTGGGAAGGGAAGGCAGATGGTGTGGCAGGTGACGGCATCAACAATCAAATGTCGATTGATCTGTACAAATATGGGGCCAGCATCTTATATTTGGTCTGCCTCAAGACATGGGAGAGGTGGTTTTTTTTTTAACAGACAGCTAAGACTGTATGTCGGTTCCGTGGCGAAGGGATTACAGATGCAGTTCATAATCCCGCATACCCGTGTTCGAAACACAGCTGTGTTGGTTTTTATGAAATGGTATGAGTGCCGGTTGTTTAGAAAGCAATGGCAATTTACTGAACATAAACTTGCCCA
Organism: Cepaea hortensis; assembly: GCA_963921405.1. NCBI lineage: Eukaryota > Metazoa > Mollusca > Gastropoda > Stylommatophora > Helicidae > Cepaea > Cepaea hortensis. The sequence goes on along the minus strand of OY992884.1, from coordinate 88,275,654 downwards.
GGAATCCTGTAAAGGACATGCAACTAACCTTTTTAAAGACTACACTTGCAACATTTACAGCCAACTCTATAAATAGATCTTTTATAGCCGAGTAAAAAACATCATTCACAGTTAAGACTGTACACTTGCTATATTTACAGTCAGCTCTATAAACAGATCTTTTACAGCTGAGTAACAAACATCATTCACGGTTAGGACTGTACACTTGCAACATTTACATAACTCTATAAACAGATTGTTTATAGCTGAGCAACAAACATTCACAGATAAGACTACACATGCAACATTTACAGTCAACTCTATAAACAGATCTTTTATAGCTGAGCAACAAACATCATTCACAACTAAGACTGTTCACATGCAACATTTACAGTCAACTCTATAAACATATTTTTTATAGCTGAGTAAGAATCATTCACAGCTAAGACTGTGCACTTGACATATTTACAGCCAACTCTATAAACAGATCTTTTATAGCTGAGTAACAAACAGGTGCTACATAGAGCGTGTGTTTTTGTATGGATGTGAGGCGTGGACAATGGGCAGACAAGCTGAAAATCATCTGACGGCTGTGGAAATGTGGTTTCTGAGGAAAATGCAAAGAATACCATGGACAGACAGAAAAACCAATGAACAAGTCCTTCAAGAAACAAATGAAGATCGTAAACTGATTAGACTCATTAGACATAGACAGTCACAACATTTTTTGGGCATGTGAGAAGAAATGACTTGGAGAACTTGGTGACAACTGGCAAGATCAAGGGGAAGAGAGCAAGGGAAGTGCAGTCAAGTAAATACCTGGATGGCTGGACCACGTGGTATGGTCGAGACAAGAATACTGAGCTGATCCACGACTCTGGTGATCAAGTGAGATGGCAAAACGTGACCGCCCACACTTACCAGTATGGCCCATGATGATGATGATCACACGTCATTTATAGTTAACTGGAAATGCATCTTTTATGGCTGACACTGTAAACTCACATCATTCACAGTGAACACTGAATAAAACACGTATATCTCTAACACTCAGTAAACATCATTTATAGCCAACACAGAATAATAACAAACACTTTACACACAGTGATAGCAGATGTAGCACTTTATGTCTGAAAGAAGGTTGCCTCATAACATGTGCACAAGTGTAAACTGACCTGCAGTTACCACAATAGACACTCATTGCTCCCAGTGCTGTGGCTTTCCCTGGTTCTCCACAGTTAGCTCAACTATTTCACATTGACTTCCTTAGTTGCAATTCTGTATCATCTCTCCGCCTTTTCGAGTTATCACTCTTTTTATCTTGTACTTTATTTCAAAGGGCATTCTCTCTCTTTATAAAAAAAAATATCTTTTTCTTAGCTAGACATTCATTTTTACATATAATTTCAGTACCATTTTTGTTCTGTTGTGGATATACTGTGTTTCCCCGAAAATAAGATATGCTGAGGATGGGGACGGAGCGCTTATGGGAATGCCCCGAATGCTGTGATGTTGGTTCCTAAATCAATCAATCAAGATCAACCAATATAATAAGCCCTAGCAAGATTTTTCAGGATGCTTTTAATATAAGAACTACCCTTAAAATAAGCCCTAGTTAAGATCGTCAGCTAGAATGAGAGACTTGTTGCTAATGGCCAGTCGGAGTACAGACGCACTTGATAAAGAATGTATGTGGTTCATACTTCAATACGTCATCATCATCATCACCATCAAGTGCCGTGCCGGCTGGCGTAGGCGTTCATGACTCTCCATAGATCTCGGTCTTTGGTTTTCTGGGTCAACTCTGCTGATGATATTCCTCCACACCACCGTCTCAATCCATCCAGCATCACTTCTCTTGGTCTACCTCTGCCTCTCTTCCCCTCTATCTTTCCAGTTGTTACGATGTTCTCCAATGCCTCTCTTCTCATCACATGACTGAGGAAAGCTGTTTGTCTCTGTCTTATTGTTGTATATAATGTTCTAGTTTCATTAGCCTGTTTCAGGCAGTCGTCGTTAGTTGCTCTGGCAGTCCAAGGAATCTGCAACATTCATCTCAGGAACCACATCTCTGTTGCTTCTAATTTCTTCTTACTTTGTTCATTTACATTCCAAGATTCACTGCCATACAGCAAAACTGGTTCTATATAGCATTTCAGCACTCTCTTACATTCAGTGATAGTGACTTATTGCATAAGATACTCTTCATTTTCTGAAATGTGGCTTTTGCCTGCCCTATTCTGCTCCTAATCTCTGTTGTACATCTTCCATCTGATGTTATAAATGCCCCTAGGTATCTAAAATTATCCACTTGGTTAAGGATTTTTCCTTCTATTTCTATGTCACATTTTGGTGTCACCATTTTCTTTGATATTACCATTGTTACTGTTTTCTTGATATTCAAGGAGAGTCCTTTCCTTGCACTCTCTGTTACTACGTCTAATAATTGTTGTAGGTCTGTTGAATTATCCGCCACCAATATTGTGTCTGCATAGCGTATATTATTTATATTATAACCTCCAACTAGTATTCCTGGCATCTCTTTGATCTCTCTCATTATTACTTCGCTACACAGGGAGAAAAATAAAGTTACAAATGCACTACGAGCAGGCTACATGGACAAGAAATGCTCATTTAAGGGAAGCTTTATTGCTGGACATAAGAGACTGGGACCAATAGTTAGTTAGTCGCGGTTCCAACTTCACAGCAACACGTCGTCCCCATTATGCTCCATTCCTGTGCCAGTGAATATCACACAAAATGCTCCTCACTGTCCAGTGTGAAAAGTGGAACAGACAGGAGTCTCGGCAATCCAACAGCCCGCACTGGTACACTGTGCATAATGCCGCTGCCAGAATGCCAACACAAAAGTTCTCCACAAAATAGTTCTACAGGAAATGGAGTCGCAAGAAATTCAGGCTGGAATTTGGGATTTGGAGAGTTATGACGATGTTCCTGAAGATGATATGACTGTATTTGAATAAATGTAGATATTTGTATCTGAATATATATATATATATATATAAGACATCCCCCCGAAATTAATCCGTAGTGCATTTTTTAAGCTAAAATTAATATAAGACCCAGTCTCATTTCCAGGGAAACAAGGTAGTACTATTTTCTTCACCTAAACAGTGGTCATATTAACTCTCACAGCATTCTTGGTGCTGATTATGTGATTGCTTTAATCTACCATCCTTGTTGCTCCTCAAACTCCATTCCACACCCTTTTTTTCACTTTCTCTTTCATCATCATCATCATCATCATGTGACTTGCCAGCAAACACTGATGATCATTTCCTTTCCACACATCTTGATCTCCAACAAAATGTTTCAATCCATTTGCCGCCATTTTTCCATGCCATCAATCAATCGATCAGTAAAGTGCCATCTTCACAATGAAGGTTGTCTGCAATGTATCTCTTGATGTTATCTTCCCACTTGTATCTTCTACCTCTTGCCTTCAGTTGTATCCTCCAGTATGATTTTTTATGAGTTCTATCTGTTAACATGGCCGAGTTATTTCACTTACCTCCTTTTTATTTCTTTCATCAACTCTCTTTTCATTCCCAGTTTTTCTAGAACCTCTGTATTTGATTGTTTTTTTTCCCATGAAATACGACATATTCTTCTGTATATCCACATCTTCAGGCCTCTGTTTGACTTTCTAATTGCTTGTTCATTGTTCATGCTTTTACTGGATATACCATATAGTAGTGTTGAATATACATAACATTTGACAATTCTAATTTTTAATTGTTAATTTCTGCAGATGTTAACACTGATTTCATGATATTGAAAACATTTTTTAGCCATTCCTATTCTCTTTTTTATTTCTGTTTCATTTCTGCCATTATCTGTTATTACATGTTCAAGATATGAGAAACTGGCTCCATGGCATACTGAAAGCCTGTCAAAATCCTTCTCTTATTGTCTTCCATAAATCTTTGAGTTGAGTCAGGAACTGACATCACAGCTTTCGAGACATTCCCATAAATGCTCCATTCTCATTTGCAACAGCCAGCGAAGAGGTAATGGTACCAGTAGCATTCTAATTATGTGTCCATCTGGCCTTTCTTCAGTTTTGGGTGCCAGTCAGATCCTCTAGTCACTCCCTGCAGCACCATACTCCCCAAGCCCTGATGATTTATCTACCCGTTCTTCTGCACTATACACACAATTTCAAAGAGCACATCTGCTGTATCCATAAATCATTTCAGTTGAACAATATTCCACTTGTTATTTCTTTTAATATTCCACTTTTTTCTCTTATCATAATATGGCCAAGAAATATTGACAGTTTTTTGTTGTTTGTTTGTAAGTTGTTTTTATTTCTTAGTCTTCATTCATAAGATTGAGATAACTCGTTTTGACTGTCTAAGACAGGCATTTTAACTCATTATGACCCAGGCTTGTAAATTAACAGCTATCTGAGACAGGCATTTTAACTCATTACGACCCAGACTTTTAAATTAACAGCTATCTGAGACAGGCATTTTAACTCATTACAACCCAGACTTGTAAATTAACAGCTATCTGAGACAGGCATTTTAACTCATTACAACCCAGACTTGTAAATTAACAGCTATCTGAGACAGGCATTTTAACTCATTACAACCCAGACTTGTAAATTAACAGCTATCTGAGACAAGCATTTTAACTCATTATGACCCAGACTTGTAAATAAACAGCTATCTGAGACAGGCATTTTAACTCATTACTTCCCAGACTTGTAAATTAACAGCTATCTAAGACAGATCTTAACTGAGCCTGTAAATTAACAGCTATCTGAGACAGGCATTTTAACTCTTTATGGCCCAGACTTGTAAATTAACAGCTATCCGAACAGGCATTTTAACTCATTACGACCCAGACTTATAAATTAACAGCTATCTGCAACAGAGGGTTAAGATGTTCTTGTGTTTGCAAATAAAGATTTTCTCATGGGGCAGTACTGATGGTGGTCTTTACCCTCCCTCCATGGCCCCCACGCCTTCTTCACCGGGGCAACCTTCTCATTAAGTGGATAACAAGGTGGAACTGAAGTGACATAAAACTCCTGCAGCTTGTCCAACATTTTCCGGACAATGTGTGGTTGTCTGCGCGAGAGGTCACGCTTCTCTAAAGGGTCCCTGCGGATATTGTACAGCTGGACCAAGCGTACGGAGCTGGTCACGCTGTTTTTCATATATTGTACATGTTTGTTGTGCAGCAGTTGCTTTCTCTTGTGCTGCCGTTGTTTTCTCTTGTGCCGCCGTTTTCCTTTGCGTTTGAACTTTCGCCTGTACTGATTTCTTGAGATCATATACTTGTTGGGTTTATTGATTCTCCGCTTGCATTTTCCCTCTGAAAACAATATTGGTACAAGTTATAAATACTTTAAAAAATATTTTTTACACATTATATTCTATTTTCATAAAATCTCTTCTATTTTTCTCTAAAATGTAGACATTCCCTTTTTCTCTAAGATGTAGACCTTTTTTTCCTCTAAGATGTAGACATACTCTTTTTCTCTAAGATGTAGACATACTCTTTTTCTCTAAGATGTAGACATTCTCTTTTTCTCTAAGATGTGGACATTCTCTTTTTCTCTAAGATGTAGACATACTCTTTTTTTCTAAGATGTAGACATACTCTTTCTTTTTCTCTAAGATGTGGACATTCTCTTTTTCTTTAAGATGTAGACATTCTATATAGTAGTCTGTGTGGCTGGGGGGGGGGGGGGGAGAATACCAGGTCATGGGTTTGAAATCAGCCGTGTGCAGTTAGGGAGTATCTCACTTTGTGTTGATTTTGTTGGTATGAGCGTCACTCATAAAGTAAGCAATGGCAAATTACTGAATGTAAATATTGCATAGTAACTCACAAAACAGCCAATAAATACTGGGGTTGATTGCAAAGTTCTGAAAAAAGACATGCAGGTAACAATAAATCAATATTGATTTATTTGGTGGGTTTGGGATTTGAGGGTTGAAGACTGAGCACAACCCACTACTGGCAACGCTGATCGTATTCAGGCATGAACCTTGGGCCTTGTCCACGCTGTCCTTATCCAATCTGACGTGGACAAGGCCCAAGGTTCATACCTGAATACAATCAGCATTGCCAGTAGTGGGTGCTCAATCTTCACACATCAATACTGCATCACTCCTGTGGCCTGGTACACTGATTTCACAGGTATGTTTTCCAAGTTTGCCTTCCCTAGTATTTGACTTCTCAGACTACAAGTTAGCAGGTCATTGTGTTTCCTTAGTCCATTCCTTACCTGCCTGACATAGAGGAGACCTTGCTGATAGTTAGGCTACCCTCGGCATAGATCTTGGGGTCATTGGAACACGTAAGCCTCTACCACTTTATGGTAAGAGACAATGATCAAGTGGTTAATAAAGATTGTCCTTGCTACTATAGTGTATAGGGAACCCACATTAGGGTAGTGGCTAGATGCTGGACTGGTGGGCATGGGTTTGAGTTCACATGGAGTCTGGGTTTTAAACATTGATACGGGCTCTCAGCTTGACCCAGTTGAAAATGGGTACCAGGAATTGTATGGGAAGTGAAAGAATTTGGCGTTATATTCACCGTATCACCCCTGGAGTGATAATTGCACTACCACAATGTGGGTCCAGCACCGTACATATTCACCGTATCACCCCTGGAGTGATAATTGCACTACCACAATGTGGGTCCAGCACCGTATATATTGACAGTATCACCCCTGGAGTGATGATTGCACTACCACAATGTGGGTCCAGCACCGTATATATTCACGTATCACCCCTGGACTGATGATTGCTCTACCACAATGTGGGTCCAGCACCGTATATATTCACCGTATCACCCCTGGAGTGACGATTGCTCTACCACAATGTGGGTCCAGCACCATATATATTGACTGTATCACCCCTGGAGTGACGATTGCTCCATCACAATGTGGGTCCAGTCCCTGGAGTGATGATTGCTCTACCACAATGTGGGTCCAGCACCGTATATATTGACTGTATCACCCCTGGAGTGATGATTGCTCTACCACAATGTGGGTCCAGCCCCTGGACTGATGATTGCTCTACCACAATGTGGGTCCAGCACTGTATATATTGACCGTATCACCACTAGAGTGATGATTGCTCTACCACAATGTGGGTCCAGCACCGTATATATTGACCGTATCACCCCTGGAGTGATGATTGCACTACCACAATGTGGGTCCAGCACCGTATATATTGACCGTATCACCCCTGGAGTGATGATTGCACTACCACAATGTGGGTCCAGCACCGTATATATTGACCGTATCACCACTGGAGTGATGATTGCACTACCACAATGTGGGTCTAGCCCCTGGACTGATGATTGCACTACCACAATGTGGGTCCAGCACCGTATATATTGACCGTATCACCCCTGGAGTGATGATTGCTCTACCACAATGTGGGTCCAGCCCCTGGACTGATGATTGCACTACCACAATGTGGGTCCAGCACCGTATATATTGACCGTATCACCACTGGAGTGATGATTGCTCTACCACAATGTGGGTCCAGCACTGTATATATTGACCGTATCACCCCTGGAGTGATGATTGCTCTACCACAATGTGGGTCCAGCCCCTGGACTGATGATTGCACTACCACAATGTGGGTCCAGCACCGTATATATTGACCGTATCACCACTGGAGTGATGATTGCTCTACCACAATGTGGGTCCAGCACCGTATATATTGACCGTATCACCCCTGGAGTGATGATTGCACTACCACAATGTGGGTCCAGCACCGTATATATTGACCGTATCACCCCTGGAGTGATGATTGCACTACCACAATGTGGGTCCAGCACCGTATATATTGACCGTATCACCACTGGAGTGATGATTGCACTACCACAATGTGGGTCCAGCCCCTGGACTGATGATTGCACTACCACAATGTGGGTCCAGCACTGTATATATTGACCGTATCACCACTGGAGTGATGATTGCTCTACCACAATGTGGGTCCAGCACCGTATATATTGACCGTATCACCACTGGAGTGATGATTGCACTACCACAATGTGGGTCCAGCCCCTGGACTGATGATTGCACTACCACAATGTGGGTCCAGCACCGTATATATTGACCGTATCACCCCTGGAGTGATGATTGCTCTACCACAATGTGGGTCCAGCCCCTGGACTGATGATTGCACTACCACAATGTGGGTCCAGCACCGTATATATTGACCGTATCACCCCTGGAGTGATGATTGCTCTACCACAATGTGGGTCCAGCCCCTGGACTGATGATTGCACTACCACAATGTGGGTCCAGCACCGTATATATTGACCGTATCACCACTGGAGTGATGATTGCTCTACCACAATGTGGGTCCAGCACTGTATATATTGACCGTATCACCCCTGGAGTGATGATTGCTCTACCACAATGTGGGTCCAGCCCCTGGACTGATGATTGCACTACCACAATGTGGGTCCAGCACCGTATATATTGACCGTATCACCACTGGAGTGATGATTGCTCTACCACAATGTGGGTCCAGCACCGTATATATTGACCGTATCACCACTGGAGTGATGATTGCTCTACCACAATGTGGGTCCAGCACCGTATATATTGACCGTATCACCACTGGAGTGATGATTGCTCTACCACAATGTGGGTCCAGCACCGTATGCCCAATATGTCTTAAGGTGTGTAAATGGTCCTTTATTGACTTTTACCAGGGTATAGGGGTTACTTTACAGTCTTGTTTACTCTTTTCTCGTATATCTTGAGGTATAGGTTACTTTACAGTCTTGTTTAATCTTTTCTCTTATATCTTGGGGTATAGGGGCACTTTACAGTCTTGTTTAATCTTTTCTCTTATATCTTGGGGTATACAGGTTACTTTACAGTTGTGTTTACTCTTTTCTCTTCTACTTTGTAGTGGTAGAGTAACTTGTGTTTCCCCTTGTCTCCACCTTGTAGTGGTAGAGTAACTTGTGTGTCCCCATGTCTCCACCTTGTAGTGGTAGAGTAACTTGTGTGTCCCCATGTCTCCACCTTGTAGTGGTAGAGTAACTTGTGTGTCCCCATGTCTCCATCTTGTAGTGGTAGAGTAACTTGTGTGTCCCCATGTCTCCACCTTGTAGTGGTAGAGTAACTTGTGTGTCCCCATGTCTCCACCTTGTAGTGGTAGAGTAACTTGTGTGTCCCCATGTCTCCACCTTGTAGTGGTAGAGTAACTTGTGTGTCCCCATGTCTCCACCTTGTAGTGGTAGAGTAACTTGTGTGTCCCCTTGTCTCCACCTTGTAGTGGTAGAGTAGAGTAACTTGTGTGTCCCCCATGTCTCCACCTTTTAGTAGTATAGTAACTTGTGTCCCCATGTCTCCACCTTCTAGTAGTAGAGTAGATTGTGTGCTCTCATAAAAGCTCCACAGCCCAACTCTACAAAAAATTAACCTAATAGTGATGATGAAGCTGCATAACCTGATTAATATATTTGAAAGCCAGACTTGAGGTATCGCTCACCTGCACAAGGTCCGGTGATGAGTTTGTAGTCTCCGATTCTAAGGGCGGCACTCATTCGGACATCAAATATACTGGAATACCTGGCGACACAGGTGAATGACACAATTTACAAGTAAAATAGTGGGACTAAAATGGTATAATAGAATCACCAATGGAAAGAACTAAATCAAGAGTTGAGGAAAAGCTGCAGGCGCTAGATAGGACAAACACTGAGAATAGTATAACTAGACGTGTCCTTGTCTGGAGCCCACAAGGCAAACAAAATAGTGGGAAATCTAAAAACACACGGAGAAGAGAATTAAAGACATAAATGAATTACATGGGGAGGACATTGAGGGAGGTTAAGGAGATAGAAAAAGATAGGAAGGCTTGATGTGAGTTGGTTGAGTGTTTATTCCTTAATAGGGACTTCGGTCTAACATGGAGGATAGGCAGTTGAGCTGTTAAGGCCTCTGGAGTGTTTATGCTTGTGGCTACAGTTTGCTTATGCATTTTCCTAATGTTGGGACTGGTATTGCTTGGTTCCGTCGCCCTGCTACTGAGTTGAATGTGTGGAGCGACACTATGAGATGTGAATTTCATGTGGCATGCTTTTACATCTGTCCACGGTGGTTTGTAGTGTGAACTGCATGTTCAGAAAAATGGCGGCCAGCCAGTCACTGAACTAATTGGGTTGCCTTATGCAGTAATGTGTGGCTGCTGGTTTTCCATCGACAGTGAACTGTATTTTTCGTGGCGGACTTTTGTGTTGGCATTCTGGCAGAGGTATTATGCTTAGTATACCTGTGCAGGCTGTTGGTTTATCAAGACTCCTGTCTGTTCCACTTTTCACATGGGCAGTGAGGAAAATTTTGTGTGATATTTACTGGCACAGGAACAGAGCGTAATGGGGCAACCCTTTGCCATGAAGTTGGAACAGTGACTGACTGACTAACTAACTATTCCTCAATAGAGAATAAAGGGCAAGAGAAGGAGGAATTATGTTGGTTGAGTGTTCACTCACATGACTTGGCAAGCAAGCACCACCCTCACTGTGATCATGCAAGTGAGATATTCAAGCATCATCATCATGTGTCCTGCCAACTAGCACAAGTCTTGATGTCTCTCCATAGATCTCAGTCCTGGATCAACTCTGTTGATATTCCTCCATGTCACCTTCTCAGTTCACCCAGTATCATTTCTCTCAGTCAGCCTATGCCTCTTCTCATTCTAATCCTTACAGCCATCACAGTGTTTTCTAATAACTTTCTTCTCATTATATGACCAATGAATTCTGTTTGTTTGTTTCTTATAGTTGAATATAATCTTCTGCTTTCATTAGCCCCTTTTATTTGTTAATCACCCTGGCAGTCCCCAAGGTTTTCGTAACATTTGTCTCAGGAACCACATCTCAATTGCTTCCATGTTCTTCCTAATTTGTTCAGCTACTTTCCATGATTCACTGCCACACAGCAACACAGGTTCTTCTTCTTCATTCCACTGTCGAGAAAAGTGCGTCACACCAAGTCATGCACCTCAAAGGCCAGTATGAAATGCAAACAGTTAGGCATGTGTAGCTCCTGCAAAAAGATGAGACATACTAAAAAAGGACAGTGTACATACCATACAATAGATTCCATAAAGGTGAACATAAATCACAGAGTGAAAATCCCCCAAAACAAGAGACAATAAAAAAAATTATATATAATAATAATATAAAAATAAGTATTCTAAGACACAGCACACAACGTTTCGATCATATAAATTTTCATCAGGGACGGAGAACACAGACATCTAAGGGAAAAAAATAGAAAATTATAAAATATTAAAACATAAATCCTTTATTGTCAAGAAGGCCAAAAAAAAGTTGGGTTCAGTTTGGTTTTGAAAGGTGCTCTATTTCTACAAAGGTTGAATCCAATTCAGCTGCAAAAGTGTGGCCAAAGGGGGATTTTCACTCTGTGATTTATGTTCACCTTAATGGAGTCCTTTGTAGGGTGTGTACAGTTTTTGTGTTTAGTATGTCTCATCTTTTCGCAGGAGTTACACATGCCTAACTGTTTGTATTTCGTGTTGTTATATCCTGCTGCAGCCGTTGCTTCTCTTATTTAATATTACGAGGGTAAGTTAATAAGTAAGTCACTAGCAGCTGTAGAAAAATAACTAAATATGATAACTTGAAACCAGTTTATTTTTATACATAAATTGTCTCTTTATTTCTCAACATAATTTCCACCAACACTGATGCACTTATCCCATCGTTTTATCAGTCCTCCCAAACCGGCTGCATAGAACTGCGTGCTGTTTTCTAAACCATATTTTCACGTCACATTCAAATTTGGCGTCACTCATGAAATGTCTCCTGCCAAGGTGGTTTTCCAGTGGACTTAGCCCCTAGTGATTTTCCGTAAAGCAGTGCATAGCTGGGCAGAAAAAGTTACGAGGGCGAGTCAATAAGTAAGTCACACAGTTCTGTGGGATGGCCAGTAAATGAAAACAAAGCACGCAGTTCTATGCAGCCGGTTTGGGAGGACTGATAAAATGATGGGATAAGTGCATCAATGTTGGTGGATATTGTGTTGAGAAATAAAGGGACAATGTACGTATAAAAATAAACTGGTTTCAAGTTGTTATCATGTGTATATATTTTTCTACAGCCATTTGTGACTTACTTATTAACTTACCCTCGTACACTGTGTTCGTGTTTAGTATGTCTCATCTTTTCACAGGAGCTACATATACCTCACTGTTTGTATTTCCTATTGTTATATCCTGCTGCAGCCGCTGCTTCTCTTATTTTATATTATTTACCTCAAAGGTCAGTGTGTCCGCCTTCGACATGCATTTGTATCAGGTTCCATTGATGGTAACAGGCTCTATCTGTGGGTACGTTTTCTTTTCTAACAATTTTACCAGGGTGTAGCCTCAAGGCCTACTCTTTGCTATTCCCTACTGCCGTGTGATTTTTACCTTTGCAATCTGTTAGCTTCTTAATTTCCAGGTATGTTGCATCGCTAATTCTGTAACATTCTTGCAATTTTCATCTTAACTGATTCACTGCCAAACAAAAGTTGGGTTTAGACCAAACAAACATTTTTTTTTTTTTTTTTTTTTTTGCATATCCTTTACAGGACATCGCTGTCAACACCAGCATCTTTCAGCTGTATGTTGATTTCTTGGCAAGATTACGCTCAGTAGTTTGCCATTGCTTTCTGAGCGGCCGGCTCACATACCCCGTAAGATACCGATGCGATTAGAACCACTGCTGATTCTCACCGTCATAACGTTACCTACGAGAGTATACGAGATTACGGAGAAAAGTCGCTAACCTCTAAGCCACGAAGCCGGCAAACAAACATTGATACCAGAAAATGGGAAGTAGGGGTGTGTCACAGTGGTGATGTAAAAATGGTTAAAATAGTAGCAGATATATTGTAATATATTTTTAAAAAATTAAAGAAGATTGCACAAGGCACACTTCTGTATTGATACTTTAGGAAGAGGTTAAAATATCATCATAATGTTAGATATTATGTAGAAAAAAGGGGTGACAATTATTAAGAATTGTCACTTACCAAGGCACTACTCCTTCTTACTTGATGATATTCCAATTCAATTTACTTAATAATGATAAATACACCACTTTTCTTCACCAATATCACAAGAACTGCTCCTTAACACCATCAAAACATGATTATAACATATTTTGAAACACATCATTTTCACACACAATTGAAAAAGGAAAACACGAGGTAGATTTGTACTCATTAGAATGAGAACCAATATATACACTATTTTATATTTTAGTTATAATTAGTTAAATGCTGCTCAGCTTATTTGTGATAGATAAAGCAAACTTAGGGGCACAAGTGTGACCCATTAGAGCAAGCATAATTTGACATGTGCCATCATATGATGACGAACTTTCACTGTTAGCTTTGTTTTCCATATTACCATCTGTTAAATAATTTAACTGAATAACCACATTACTGCATGTGCTATCAGTTTCAGAATCTTTCACAATGTCCTTTAATTTAGAATAACTAAAATATAAATGGGACATATAACATCTGATGGGAGATGCCTTGAAGAGATTAGAACAAGAATCACCATGACAAAAGTAGCCTTTAGCAAGATGAAAAACATTCTGACCAATAAAAAGATGTCAATTGAAACGAGAAAAAGAGTGTTGAGATGCTACATAGAACCTGTACTTTTATATGGATGTGAAGCTTTGACAATGAGCAGTCAGGCTGAAAAACATCTGATGGCTGTAGAAATGTGGTTTCTGAGGAAAATGCAAAGAATACCATGGACAGCCAGAAAGACCAATGAACAAGTCCTTCAAGAAACAAATGAAGATCGTAAACTGATTAGAAACATTAGACGTAAACAGTCACAATTTTTTGGGCTTGTTGCCATTTCTAAAATTAAAAAAACTAAACACATTTTAACAAAGAATTCTGTTCAGTTTTGAGAGATTTCAGTCTTCGTTTCCGATAATATGGAAAGAAAGATCTTCCAGTGTAACTTTTCATTTACCAGGCACTAAAATTGCGAAAAATAGGGAAATGTAACAAATAACGAACTGTCAACATTCAGACGATTAATGATCCCACAGCGGGTTAGTGTAGTTCAATTCAGACGATATACTGTCCCACACACTCACAGGGTCATGGTGCATGTACTTACTTTGCTGGAGGGGAGGTAGATGTGGTTAGTGGGTCGATGCCGTGAAGAATCATGATCTTCTTTGAATGGGTGTTCCTGCTGATGACATCCCATTGGTCGACACCGGCTACATCTTGTGTATCACTCATGTTTGCATTGGCTAGTCTGATGAAGGTTGGGAACCAATCAGCGACATGGATCAGGGCTTTGTTTGTGTATCTCTGAGGAATGTAGGAGTTATTTATGATAAAAGCACTCATTCTTGCAGTATGTATGATAAAAGTACACAATCTTGATGTGTATGATACAAGTACGCTGTCTTGCTATGTGCAATAAATGTACCCAGCCTTGCTGTGTATGATGAAAGTACTTAGCATTGTTAAGTATGATTAAAAGTACATAACCTTGCAGTGTGCAACAAAAGCATGATAAAAATACTCAGCCATTATGTACACGGCCTTGCTGTGAATGATAAAAGTACCCATCCTTTCTATATATGATAAAAATACTCACTGTTTCTATGTACAATGTGGTACACTACCTTGTTGGTATGATAAAAGTACCCAGCCTTGCTGTGTACATATCTTCTTCTTCTTCTTCTTCAGGATTCCGAGCCATTGAGGTTCTTTGCTGCAGATACAATCCGTCTCCATTCGTCTCTCTGGTGGACCTTCTCTTACCAGTCGTTGATTCCAAGTGCTTGTAGGTCTGTATATATATTATCTCTCCACCGTCTTCTTGGTCTACCTCGGAGTCTACAGTCATTTATTTCCTGAGTGTAAGTGAGTTTTGTTTCCCTATTATCTTCCATTCTTTCTATATGCCCCAGCCATTGTAGTCATTGTGTACATATGCATGCTAAAAATGTTTTAATAGCACATTAAAAGTGTGAAACAAGGTGTAAAATGTTACATAGATTTAAACATAATTTATGCAACCGCATAAAACATAACACAGGCAAATAGATAAAGATAAATGAATAAAACAGGATATTTGATAAATTATAATTTAGGCAATGCATGAATGCCTATGTGAGTTGGCAGGGTGCATGCTGATGATTATGAACCAACACGACTTATGGAAATGACCAAACCACCTGCAAATGGCACAGAAACAGTCACATAGATACAATCTTTCATTGGCACCTTGCCGTCTTGACAGATGATAGTTTGTGCTTTAAAAAGGCATAATAACTTTTAACTATGGCGGTAGCGAGTGTGACTGATAAGGCCAATTTGCGCTGTAAATGTCCGTTCACAGTGGGTGCATGTGAACACGTGGTCATTTCCACCATCATGCACCATCTTACGTCTCAAACGCTTGGTGTGTGACTTTTCTGCAATAATTTTCTCCTTTGACTTTATTCCATTTCTGATGTTTGCCCTCCATGCAACACGTTCAGCGGCGACTTGCTCCCAATGTGCATTATCAATGCCTGTATCAATCATGTCCCGCTTACACACGTCTTTGTATCGTAGTAGAGGCCGACCCTGAGATCTCTTACCCATCTGTAGTTCACCAAAAAAGATATCCTTTGGTATTCTACCATCATCCATCCTCCTAAGATGTCCTATCCATCTAAGTCTACGAAGACTGAGCATGGAATAAACTGTCACACAACCTGATCTTTCCAATACTTCAGTATTTGTGATTTTGTCTTGCCACTTAATACCAAGAATTCTTCGCAGACACCGCATATGAAAGCTGTTTAAATTGTTCTCTTGGTGTGAGTAAGTTGTCCAGGTTTCACTGCCATAGAGAAGAGTACTAAGGACACAGGCTTGATAGACAAGGACTTTTGTTTTGGCAGTAAGCTTCCTGTTCTCCCAGACTCTTTTTCTTAACCTGTTCATTGTTGTTGCTGCCTTACCAATCCGGATGTTGATTTCCTGATCTAGGGATAATTTGCTATTTACCACTGATCCTAGATATGTAAAATGGTCTACTATCTCTAGTTCGGCGTCGTCAATAAAGATTGATGGTACCCCATGTGCACCTTGTGACATAATCTGTGTCTTCTTTTTGCTAATTGTTAAACCAAATTCAGAACAAGCATTGGAGAATGCAGATAGTAGACATTGCAATTCTTCCTCAGAGTGGGTCGTAACTGCAGCATCATCTGCAAAAAGCAACTCTCTGATCAGTACCCTCCTAATTTTGGTCTTAGCCTTCAATCTCTGAGCATTGTAGAGGCCGCCATCTGAGCGTGAGTGAATGTATATACCACCATCCTGATCACGAAATGCATATTTCAGTAGAAGTGAAAAGTATATTCCAAAGAGGGTGGGAGCTAGTACACAACCTTGCTTAACTCCACTCTTGATTTCAAATTCTTCAGAAGTTGCACCATCAAACTTGATTATACCCTTCATGCCTGTGTGGAACGATTCCACAATGGACAGAAGAGTTGGTGGGCAGCCAATCTTCTTTAGTGCCTTGAACAGACCCTCACGACTGACCAAATCAAATGCCTTTGTGAGGTCGATGAAGGCAATAAACAGCTTCTGTTCACGGCATTTTTCTTGCATTTGTCGCAATGAGAATATCATATCAGTGGTAGACCGGTTCTGTCGAAAGCCACACTGTGATTCGGGGTAGACTTGATCTCCTAGGACTTGAAGTCTGCGCAGAACAATTCTGGCAAATACTTTTCCAACAATACACAGAAGTGAGATACCCCTATAGTTGTTGCAGTCGCTCCGATCGCCCTTGTTCTTGTACAGTGTTATGATGCTTGAATCTTTGAAATCCTGTGGGACTTGTCCTTCACGCCAGCATAGCTCTATTAGCTGGTGGATCTGTATAGTGAGTGTGTCTTGCCCACTCCTGATAACCTCTATTGGAATCCCATCCTTACCTGGAGCCTTGCCAGATGCAAGTTCATTTATAGCACACTTAACTTCTGTTATGGTGGGAAGTGTGTCCAGGTGGTCAAGAGTTGGTAGAGCCTCTATGGCGTTGAGGGCATCATCCGCTAGTTTGGTCTCACTTGAGTAAAGCTCCAAATAGTGCTCTACCCATCTGTCCATCTGCTGTTTCTTATCAGTGATGACTTCTCCAGTCAAGGTTTTCAATGGTGCACTTCTTTTGATCACTGGACCACAGGCTTTCTTTATTCCTTCATACATGCTTCTTATGTCTCCCTTATCACTTGCGATTTGAATGGACTCACATAACTTGATCCAATAATCATTTGCACACTGCCTGGCAGCCTTTTGCACATCCTTCCTAGCTTGCCTTAGCTCACTCAGAGTGTTACGCGTTGGTCTTTCCTTGTTTCTTAAGAGAGCTTTCTTCTTCTTATCAATCAAGGGCTGCAGAGTCTCGCTGTTGGCCGCAAACCAGTCCTGCCTCTTATGATCCACAGTGCCGTAAACCCCTACGGCAGTTTTATAAAGAGTTTCCTTAATTTGACCCCACTTTTCATTTACTGTACAATTTTCTGGTGTATCAGTGAAAGCGTCTTCAAGTTGCTGTTGAAACTGAAAGCACTTTTCAGGATCATGAGTGTTAATAATATTAATCCTGGATTTGTGTTTAGCTGTGTAGATTCTCTTTGGTCTCAGTCTAACTCTTGCAACAACCAAAGAATGATCTGTATCACAGTCAGCACTGTGGTAACTACGAGTCAATGATATATGGTTCAGATGTTGTCTCCGTGTGATGATGAAGTCCAGCTGGTGCCAATGGCCGGATCTTGGATGTTTCCATGTGACCTTATGCATCTCTTTTGTTTTAAAAAAAGAGTTTGTAATACATAGGTCATTACTGGTGCAATGCTCCAGCAGCCTTTGCCCATTTTCATTCATGCGACCGATGTTGTATTTTCCAAGGGACACTGGCCATGAACTCGAGTCCTTGCCCACACGAGCATTGAAATCACCGAGCATATAAATGTAGTCAGATTTTGGAACTGCCTTGATCACGGAGTCTAACTCCTCATAGAACAAATCCTTCACATCATCAGAGGAATCGAGTGTCGGTGCATATGCAGTAATAATGGTGGCAAACCCACAAGAGGTTGCCAAGCGCAGGGATAATAGTCTTTCATTTCCTCCTGCTGGAATTTCAATCATTCCCAGTAGCGAATTCTTCACTGCAAAGCCCACACCGTGTTGCCTTTTTTCTGCCTGCCCTCTACCCTTCCAGAAAAAGGTGTAGTTGTTTTCCCTGAGTGACCCTTCCTCAGCGAGGCGAGTCTCCTGCAGGCCAGCAATATCAATGTTAAGACGATTGAGTTCGGCATCAATCACAGCCGTTTTTCTCACATCGTCAATATTGGTCAAGTCAGTGGAAAATCCTGGACACATGGTTCTCAAGTTTCAGGTTGCAAGCCGTAGCTTGAGGTTTCTATTTTTAATTTTATTTGTACCTGGTGCATTGGTTTTACAGCCTGCGATTCAGATTTTGTCCTAGCCTCAAGCACCCATTGAAGCAGGCAGGCTGTGGCGGATCAGCACCCAGTTGGCTGGGGGCTGCCCAGCTTGAGGCGGGCGGTAGCTGATCAGTGACACCTATAGGTGTCTCCCACCGTCAGAGGCAACGCGTGGCGCCCCATGTCTACGCCAACTGACAAGGACTTATAACCCGTAACAGTTGCCTCTCGCTTTGATTCCGAGACCAGTTAAGACCAGGGATGGAGTTATTGCCTCTCCATAGCACAAAGCCTGGGCTAAAATATAGAGATCATGTGTTGCCCATGCAGCATGATCCCTCTCTCGGCCTGTCTAGTTCACTCCAGAGGAAAGGTAACACCCCTACATCTGGAACAAGACAAGCTGCAGAAGCTGCCGGATCAGCAAAGCAATGCTCTAACTGTCCGCCTGTCGGAGCTTCGATCCTAGACCAGTCGCCAACCAAGGCTTAGGGCCTGGTCTGCCCTGCCATGACAATTTTGTCTTTAGCTTGCATTTTCTCGCACCAGGGTAAGGCTTGTACCCTCCCAATTGCGCTCTTCCGCCCGAAGCCGTTGGCACAATGTGGGGTGTCGGGTTTGGTAAGCGCCGCCCAACGTTCGGCGCTAACAGAAACCAGGTAGTACCGTCTACTGTTATACGGTAGCTCAGTCATATCTGACTAAGACCTGACTTAAACATAGATACAATATTACTTAGGTAAATGGATACAACTGTGCTTAAGCAAATTAACAGATTCAGTGCCTAACAAAAGATAGGTTTGGACCAAATATAAATGGATGGCAGAAAATAGGAAGTAGGGGTGTGTCACAGTTATGACTTAAAAGTTGTTAATATGGTAGCAGACATGTTGTATTATATATCAAATTAAAGGGGCTGTATAGGGAAAACTACTGTATTTAAGCCCATAGCAGATATGGGAAGTCACTTGAGATGATTAATCATGCCATAGCACTGGTTAATGAAACCAACTGAGCAAATGAACAAAACAAGACAAATGTATTACAGTTTTCCAATTATGAATGGATTATAGCTTGGGCTATGGTGAATATGCAAAGTGAATGTATTATCATTTGAAATTGAACACATCATAGCTGAAAGAATTTAACCAAACAATTAAAGGCTTACCTGTTTCTCTAACAACGGACTGGAAACAAACCCGACACCCTTGATCCCGCCCTCAAACCACTCACCCTTCCGGCCCCGGTATGGCCAGTTGGAGCCGCCATTGGAAGGGTCTGCTCCGTTGTCCGTGGACAAGACCAGCACTGAAACAATAATTGTTTTCTGTGACATCAAATTACTTCAAACACATAATGTTGATAAGAAACAATAAAATGTTATTAATTAAAGTGAGAAGACCATGTAATAATTGTAGTAACGATTGACTGATTTAAGAATCAACATCATATCAATCTGGGCAAACCAATAGATGCTCAATTTTCAGCAGCAAATACTGCAAGATCTTTGTGCTAATTGTGTCCCTGAAAGGCTGGTTATAAACACTTCATATTCCGGTCCCCAACATGAAGGATAGGCGATTTAGCTGTTAAGGTCTCTGGAGTGTTACGCTTGTGGCTATGGTTTGCTTACGCATTTTCCTTATGTTGAGCTGAATTTGTGGAGCGACACTGAGCTGTGAATTTTGTGTGGAGTGCTTTTACATCTGTCTGCAGTTGTCTGTAGCGTGAACTGCATGTTCAGAAAAATGGCGTCCGGCCGGTCACTGAACTGACTGGGTTTGCCTTATGCAGTAACGTGTGGCTATGGTTTTTTAGTGACTGCCGCTTCCGTCGACGATGAACTGTATTTTTCATGGCGGACTTTTGTGTTGGCATTCTGGCAGCAGCATTATGCATAGTATACCTGTACTGTTGGTTTGTCGAGACTTATATCTGTTCCACTTTTCACACAGGGCAGTGAGGAGCATTTTGTGTGAGATTCACTGGCACAGGAATGGAGCATAATAGGATGACCCTTTGCTGTGAAGTTGGAAAAACAACTAACTGACTAACTAACTTCAAATTTATCCTTTCAGACATCCCTCCACCCCAAACCCAGACTTAACTCTGAATGTGAGTATCCTTGAATATATTTCATCTGTTATTGTCTTCAACTAGCAGTCGTTCATAGATAAGTCTGCAGTATTTCCATCTTGTCCAAGATGCTCCAACCGCTGGAGGGTTTGAAGCCGACCAATCTATTCCACCATGTTACCCATCAAGGCTCCTCATCCAGTTTTAACCTGCCCATTGACAGGCATCATCCGATGACAGAGACGTGACTGAACCTACCTCCTCGTAGCTGAGCTCCTTGCCCTATCTTAACCTGTTAATACACTTTTGGGTCAGTGATGAGAAACAGACGTAGTGGCTGGGGCTTTATTGCAAAGGCTAATCAGCGAGTCTTGAAAAAGGAGAGTCTGGCATATGAGACTACGACCTCCAGCATGAGAATGGAGGTGGAGGCAGTAACAGCGGAATTCCGGTGGCTAGAGGAGACTACTGCAACACACGTTGTATTCATTACGGATTCAAAGAGTATGCTTAGCATGGTGGAGAAAGGAATGTTTTGTGTGGAATGGCTCTCGTCGCTTCAGAGGTCACAGATCGTGAGAATTGTATGGATATTTTGCCCTGGCCATGCGGGTGTACGGGGGAATGAACAGGCTGATAGGCTAGCAAGGAATTTTGCCTATGGATAAGCGGGAGGTGTTCGTGCGCTTGTGGTGGAGAAGGCGGAGGAACAGATTGAGAACCCATATGTGGAAAGAATGAGAATGCGGGGATCGGCAGGGGTTCTGGAAGAATCTCAAAACTGAGAGGGAAGACCAGGAGAACTTTTAATCAGATAGCGGTGGGAACGATTAGTAGTATGACTCTTTGCTGGCTGTTGAACGAAGGGACGGAGCATGAATGGGAATGTCTTGAGTGCAGTGATGCCGGTTCTTGACTCAACTCAACAACTCAACCTGTTGATTGTCATTTTAAAGTTTATACATGTCTGCTAGTGGAACTACCAAAGTGCAAAATATCAAGCACATACACTTTAAAAGTGGTATATGACATCGGCATACTAAATATTCATAAAGAATATCAGAAAGCAAATTAACACAATGCCAGCAATGGATTTTATCCCAAGACAGTGAGAGTCCGATGGTTTGGTCAAGTCACAATGCCACCTCAAACAGCAAGTCCTGAGCAGCATTGATATTTAGATATATCAGAAACATAGCAAGTGGCAAATCCATGAGATATGGAGAAGCAGAATAGTAGAGGCCAACTCAAAGGCCTTGTCTTGAAAACTTTTCTTTGAATACTGGAATAGCAGAGGCCAACACAACAGCCTTGTCTTGAAAACTTTTCTTTGAATACTGGAATAGCAGAGGCCAACACAACAGCCTTGTCTTGAAAACTTTTCTTTGAATACTGGAATAGCAGAGGCCAACACAACAGCCTTGTCTTGAAAACTTTTCTTTGAATACTAGAATAGCAGAGGCCAACACAAAGACCTTGTCTAGAAAGTTCCTCCTACATGATGCTAAAAGACATAACAGAGAATGAGAAAACAAAGAATAACAGAAAGCTATCATCCTTAAACAGGGGAGGAGTTAGAGTTGCCTAATATCTACAGACAAGTGCTGGGGAGTGTCTGACAAGACTTAAATCCTCTCTGCTTGCTGTTAAAGAGTTCTTCTGGTTAATAGTTCTATTTGTTGAGAGTTCTGCTTGTTAAATTTTCTGTTTGTTGCATGTTGAGAGTTCTGCCTTGTTGAGAGTTCTGCCACATTGAGAGTTCTGCCATGTTGAGAGTTCTGCCACGTTGAGAGTTCTGCCATGTTGAGAGTTCTGCCATGGTGAGAGTTCTGCTTGATGCAAGTTCTGCCATGTTGAGAGTTCTGTCATGTTGAGAGTTCTACCATGTTGAGTTCTGCCACGTTGAGAGTTCTACCATGTTGCGAGTTCTGCCATGTTGCGAGTTCTGCCATGTTGCGAGTTCTGCCATGTTGCTAGTTCTGCCATGTTGCGAGTTCTGCCATGTTGCGAGTTCTGCCATGTTGCCAGTTCTGCCATGTTGCTAGTTCTGCCGTCTTGAGAGCTCTGCCATGTTGCGAGTTCAGCCATGTTGCGAGTTCTGCCATGTTGAGAGTTAGAACAGGTCAACTGCCCGGAGGTCAGCGTGGCTGAATGGATAAGACAGCTCACTCTTAAACTTCCATTGTGTTGATGTCATGGTAGCAGGTTCAACCCCTACACCGGTCTGTTGGACTAAATGTTGACTTCTCATCCTTGGCTTGGGGACATAAATTTCAAGTGCCTCAGAAGTCGGAGTGAGTTTTTCATATGGTGAAGTTACTGGTAATAGTGTAGTGTAGTTTAGTCGACGGATCAACATCATGGCACATGCGTGTAACCCATAAGTGCTCCGTTCTACTCCTAACTCAAGCCTGAGTCCAGAGGCACTGCAGCTCAGTGCACGAACTCCGTAGCATCAGCAAGGATCCTGAAATACTTTGGGTAGATTTTAAAGTCAAAATTTTGCCCGGGCAGCGCCATTAGGCTACCATTAGGGGGCTGAGTTGTCTCGAGGTATGGTGTCCGCCTTGAGTGGTGAGGGCCAGGATTTTTTTCACGTGGACTTCTAGTAACAAAATTTCCCCTCATCTCTGGGTAGTGAGATAGGACACTAGTGTGTATTGTTGCGCACATAAAAATTCCTTGGCAGTTGGAAATCAAAATCGAAGTTACTGGTAACAGGGAAAGCAAATCCACACAGAAAAATCAGTCTAGTGCCCTCACTAGCAATTGCATGTGTAGTCACTACGCTTGAGTTAAAAGCAACCTAACCCAAACAAAAACAAAACTGCTTATTTCTCAATGAAGAACAACTCATGTTTAAGCTAATTTTAAAAAGCCTTGAGATATGAGTAAGTGTACCGGAGACATTCCTTCTTTAGACTTTCTTTCACGCAACTACTGCAGCCCTCTTCCATAAGGAACACATTCAACTGAAGATACCATAGTGAACCATAGCAAGCCTATATTCCTCAAAGAACACATACAACTGAGTAAAACATACTGGGCCACACATACCTGTGTTGTTCCAAACACCTTTGTGCTTGAGGGCCCGCACCAGCTTGCCAATACCTTCATCCAGAGCAGAAGTCATGGCAGCGAATATCCTCCGATCAGGGTCTGGAATGTGCAGATATTGCTGCCTGTAACTGTGGGGCACCTGTAGAAATGACATTCATGCCATTAAAGATGTGTGGGTATCACACAAACAAATCATCTGGTACAATGAGCTTTACAAATAAAATCATAATGGCACTCATTCCTCCACAAACTGATTTCTCACTAGCACTCACGCCTCCTACAAACTCACTTCTCACCTCTGCCACTGACTCAATAACCATGTGAGGCATGAAGTAAAACTTACCTGCAATGGCCCATGTACAGCCTGATATGCCAGGTACAGAAAAAAGGGTTTGTCTGCATCATGCGCCTGGATCAGGTTGATTGCCTTACGTGTGTACAGGTGAGTGGAGTATGTCCCACTTTCATTGTATACATTAGCAAAACTGTCCTTGGTGTCATCATGTAGGTCGACACCGCAGCCTCCTTTCAAGCAGCGGCTGAAGGGATAAAATAGATGGTTGAAAGAATAAAATAGATGGTTGAAAGAATAAAATAGTTGGTTGAAAGAATAAAACATATGGTTGAAAGAATAAAATAGTTGTTGAAAGAATAAAATAGATGGTTGAAAGAATAAAATAGATGGTTGAAAGAATAAAATAGATGGTTGAAAGAATAAAATAGATGGTTGAAAGAATAAAATAGTTGTTGAAAGAATAAAATAGTTGTTGAAAGAATAAAATAGATGGTTGAAAGAATAAAATAGATGGTAGAAAGAATAAAATAGATGGTTGAAAGAATAAAATAGATGGTTGTAAGAATAAAATAGATGGTTGTAAGAATAAAATAGATGGTTGTAAGAATAAAATAGATGGTTGAAAGAATAACATAGTTGTTGAAAAAATAAAATAGATGGTTGAAAGAATAAAATAGATGGTTGAAAGAATAAAATGGTTGAAAGAATAAAATAGATGGTTGAAAGAATAAAATAGATGGTTGAAAGAATAAAATAGATGGTTGTAAGAATAAAATAGTTGGTTGAAAGAATAAAATGGTTGAAAGAATAAAATAGATGGTTGAAAGAATAAAATAGATGGTTGAAAGAATAAAATAGTTGGTTGAAAGAATAAAATGGTTGAAAGAATAAAATAGATGGTTGAAAGAATAAAATAGATGGTTGAAAGAATAAAATAGATGGTTGTAAGAATAAAATAGTTGGTTGAAAGAATAAAATGGTTGAAAGAATAAAATAGATGGTTGAAAGAATAAAATAGATGGTTGAAAGAATCAAATAGATGGTTGTAAGAATAAAATAGATGGTTGCAAGAATAAAATAGATGGTTGCAAGAATAAAATAGATGGTTGAAAGAATAAAATAGATGGTTGAAAGACAGTTCAGCCTGAAATGAGTACCAGAAAATTTCTTGGGAATTAAAGGTGGCCAGCTTGATATTGACCACATAATTGACCATGTTATTGACCATATTATTGATCACATTAAGGACCATGTTCTTGACCACGTTATTGACCACATTAATGACCACATTATGATAATGATGACATTATGGTAATGATAATTGTGATGAAGATGATTATGCTAATTGTGATTATCATGGCACTGATAATTGTGATGATGATGGAAATAAATGTAATGATGATGGTGGTAATGATAATTGTTATGATGATGATGGTAGTGATAATCGTGATGATGATGGAAATAACTGTGATGATGATGGTAATGTAATTGTGATGATGATGGTAATGATAATTGTGATGATGATGATGATGGTAATGATAATTGTGATGATGATGGTAATGATAATTGTGGTGATGATGGTAATGATAATTGTGATGTTGATGGTAATGATAATTGTGATGATGATGATGATAATGATGATGGTAATGATAATTGTGATGATGATGATGATGATAGTAATGATAATTGTGATGATGATGGTAATGATAATTGTGATGATGATGATGATGATGTGGATAATGTTGATAATGATGACAATGGTGATGATAATGAAGATGATGATGACAATTATATAACTGATGATAATGATGGTAATGATAATTGTGATGATTATGATGATGGTATCTGGTGGTAATGATGATTGTGATAATAATGATAGTAGTAATCAGGGGCATCACTAGGGGGGTGCGGGGGGTGCGGGCCGCACCCCGGGTGACACCATCAAGGGGTGACACCAAAATAAAAAAATTGCAAATTTGACAAAGCAGACATAGCTCTGTCTAGTCGGGTTTCATAACCGTTCATTGTTAATTTTAGAAATTTTAATGTTAAATAACAAAAATTTAACTTTGTCCGAGTTTGTCGAAGTTCTTTATTTATGTTTTACCTGAAGTATTGAAGTTATATTGTTCAATTTGTTTTCTTTCTTATGTCCTTATTAACTTTTTGACTTATTTTACAAACATTACTATATGCGATTATATATGGTACAGGAACACTCGGAAGAAGACCATGGTGAAAGTCTAGAGGGGTGACACCAAGAGTTTACCGCACTGGGTGACACCAACCCCAGTGACGCCACTGGTAGTAATGATTGGGATATTAGTAGTGATGATGATTGTGATGATGATGATGATGATGATGATGATGGTAATAAAGTCTGTGATGATCATAATGATGATGATGACATTAATTACCATAACGATGGTGGTGATGATAATAATGATTGTAACAATGGACGAAAACAGAACAGCATACTTGTGTCGGAAATAATCGCCAGCGCCCGTATAGAAACCATAAAACCTGTCAAAGCCTCGTCTGGTTGGCAAGAATTTCTTCTTGTAGAAGCCCAGGTGCCACTTGCCAACAGCGTAGGTGGCATATCCCACCTGGCTAAGCTTGTCTGCCAGCGTGGACGATCCTAGGGGCAGTGCCATGGCCTGGGTGGGACCTATAACTCCATGCTGCAGACCTTGTGGGGAGAGAGAGAAAGAGTGGAAATCGAAAGTGAGTGTGTGAAGTATTGTAAAGATGGTTTGATATCTTTGCTTAAAGTTAGTTACATGCCCTTTATAGGATGTAGTCGCAGTCAACCCTAACATTTATTGACTGTTTCTGATTTCAAAACAATATATTCTCTTAATGAATGTAAACACACACCTTTCTTATTTTCTACCTAATTTTATGTTCAGTAGTTTGCCATTGATTTCTAAACAGCCGACGCGCATACCATTATGAAATATAAGACAATGCGATCTGCTTCAAAATTGCCATTAGTCTGACACTTTGTGAAAATTGCAACTGGAGATACTCTATTCTATTACAAGCAATTATTACAAACTGTTTTTTTTTTAAAAATTCTCCGATCACATTTGTGATATTTCTCGTGTAGTTTTTAAAAACCCCATTTCTCTGAATGTTTGTTATGTTCTGATAGTTTCTGTCAAGTTCTCTCATGGTCTGTCAGGTTCTGTCATATTTTTTTTTCACATTCTGTTACATGCTATCATGTTCTATCACAATCTGTCATATTCTCTCATGTATTGTCATGTTCTGTCGTGTCTACCGGATCGCTGAGATCGCAAACCAAAAGATCAGGTCTCCCACACACTTTGGATATTTCTTTGTGGTATGTCCTTTCAAGAGGCCGGATTCGCAGTCTAGCCAGTTTTCCAATGATGGCCATACCTCTGTGCAGGTGTCTGCAGTACCAGACTTATATACCCCACTGGTTTCTGAACTTGGAGATGGGGAGGAGAACTCTGCAAGACAATCTTCATGGAGATCATGCTTTTGTACTGGTTTGGGAGAATAGTCCAACCTCTATTCAACAGATATAAACCATTTTTATGACTCAGACACTAAAGCCTCAAAGCATCAATAAATCTTTCAGAAGATTACAAATGAAACCACCAGCCGTCATGTCTGCCTGTTTAACTTTTGACTTCCCGCAGTCTGCATATATGATTGGCAAATTGGCTGCACTTTCGGTCCAGTATGGCAGATATGCTAATACACTGTTAAGGCCTCTGGAGTGTTTTGCTTCTAGCTACGGTTTGCTTATGCATTATCCTCATGCTGAACTGGTAGTACATAGTTCCGTCGCCCAACTTAAAAGTTAAGTGCGTGGAGCCACACTGTGAACTGTGGATTTAATGTGGAATGTTTTTACATCTGTCTGCAGTTGTTTGTATTGTGAACTGCATGATCATAAAAATGGCGGACAGCTGGTTACTGACCTAGCAGGTTTTGCCTTATGCAGTAATGTGTGTGCAACTGCTGGTTTTCTAGTGACTGCCGCTTCCAATGACAATGAACTGTAATTTTAGTGGCGGACTGTTGTGTTGGCATTCTGGCAGCGACCTAATGCATGTAAGCTTGTGCTTGCTGTTAGTTTGTCAGGACTGATGTCTTTTCCATTTTTCACGTGGGACATTGAGGATTGTTTTGTGTGATATTTACTGGCACCGGAACACCATTATAGGGTCACCCTTTGCCGTGAAGTTGGAACCGTGACTAACGACTAATGACTAATGTATTTTACTCATGTGAATATATTTTACTTGTGTGAGTATATTTTACCTGTGTGAATCTGGTATCTCCCCGACATGAAGACACTCCGTGTGGGTGTACAGATTGGCTGTACATAGTAGTTCTCCAGCCGGACACCTTCCCTGGACAGTCTGTCAATCTCAGGTGTCCTGGACACACACACACACAAAAGGTAAAACTGAGTATACAGGTGTATGGTACTGTATGATATTGAATGTACAGGGTATGGTTTTTTAAACTGCATATCCTTTACAGGACGCCGCAGTCAACCCCACATAATTTGGCTGTTTGTGATTTCTTGGCAAATAATTCAGTAGTTTGCTGTTGCTTTCTAACGACCCGCACTCATACCATTGTATGACAACCAACGCAAGGCAGTCTGCTTCCACATCGCCCGCTCCTGTGTTTCAAACGCGGAATGCGGGGATTAGGAATTGCATTTGTAACCCCCTTTGCCACAGAGCCAGTTGGTACTGAGTGATATTGAGTGTAAAAGGTGTATGGTACTGAGTGATATTGAGTGTAAAAGGTGTATGGTACTGAGTGATATTGAGTGTAAAAGGTGTATGGTACTGAGTGATATTGAGTGTGCAGGTGTATGGTAGTGAGAGATATTGAGTGTGCAGGTGTATGGTAGTGAGATATTGAGTGTACAGGTTATGGTAGTGAGTGATATTGAGTGTACAGGTGTATGGTAGTGAGAGATATTGAGTGTACAGGTGTATAGTAGTGAGTGATATTGAGTGTACAGGTGTATGGTAGTGAGATATTGAGTGTACAGGTTATGGTAGTGAGAGATATTGAGTGTACAGGTGTATGGTAGTGAGAGATATTGAGTGTACAGGTGTATGGTAGTGAGAGATATTGAGTGTACAGGTGTATGGTAGTGAGAGATATTGAGTGTACAGGTGTATAGTAGTGAGTGATATTGAGTGTACAGGTGTATGGTAGTGAGATATTGAGTGTACAGGTTATGGTAGTGAGAGATATTGAGTGTACAGGTTATGGTAGTGAGATATTGAGTGTACAGGTGTATGGTAGTGAGAGATATTGAGTGTACAGGTGTATGGTAGTGAGATATTGAGTGTACAGGTTATGGTAGTGAGTTATATTGAGTGTACAGGTGTATGGTAGTGAGAGATATTGAGTGTACAGGTGTATGGTAGTGAGATATTGAGTGTACAGGTGTATGGTAGTGAGAGATATTGAGTGTACAGGTGTATGGTAGTGAGAGATATTGAGTGTACAGGTGTATGGTAGTGAGAGATATTGAGTGTACAGGTGTATGGTAGTGAGAGATATTGAGTGTACAGGTGTATGGTAGTGAGATATATTGAGTGTACAGGTGTATGGTAGTGAGATATTGAGTGTACAGGTTATGGTAGTGAGATATATTGAGTGTACAGGTGTATGGTAGTGAGATATATTGAGTGCACAGGTGTATGGTAGTGAGATATTGAGTGTACATGTGTATGGTAGTGAGTTATATTGAGTGTACAGGTGTATGGTAGTGAGAGATATTGAGTGTACAGGTGTATGGTAGTGAGATATTGAGTGTACAGGTTATGGTAGTGAGTTATATTGAGTGTACAGGTGTATGGTAGTGAGAGATATTGAGTGTACAGGTGTATGGTAGTGAGAGATATTGAGTGTACAGGTTATGGTAGTGAGATATTGAGTGTACAGGTGTATGGTAGTGAGAGATATTGAGTGTGCAAGTGTGTGGTAGTGAGAGATATTGAGTGTACAGGTGTATGGTAGTGAGAGATATTGAGTGTACAGGTTATGGTAGTGAGAGATATTGAGTGTACAGGTGTATGGTAGTGAGAGATATTGAGTGTACAGGTGTATGGTAGTGAGAGATATTGAGTGTACAGGTTATGGTACTGAGTGATATTGAGTGTACAGGTGTATGGTAGTGAGAGATATTGAGTGTACAGGTGTATGGTACTGAGAGATATTGAGTGTACAGGTGTATGGTAGTGAGAGATATTGAGTGTACAGGTGTATGGTAGTGAGAGATATTGAGTGTACAGGTTATGGTAGTGAGAGATATTGAGTGTACAGGTGTATGGTAGTGAGAGATATTGAGTGTACATGTGTATGGTAGTGAGAGATATTGAGTGTACAGGTGTATGGTAGTGAGAGATATTGAGTGTACAGGTGTATGGTAGTGAGAGATATTGAGTGTACAGGTGTATGGTAGTGAGAGATATTGAGTGTACAGGTGTATGGTAGTGAGAGATATTGAGTGTACAGGTGTATGTTAGTGAGAGATATTGAGTGTACATGTGTATGGTAGTGAGATATTGAGTGTACAGGTGTATGGTAGTGAGAGATATTGAGTGTACAGGTGTATGGTAGTGAGAGATATTGAGTGTACAGGTGTATAGTAGTGAGTGATATTGAGTGTACAGGTTATGGTAGTGAGAGATATTGAGTGTACAGGTTATGGTAGTGAGAGATATTGAGTGTACAGGTGTATGGTAGTGAGAGATATTGAGTGTACAGGTGTATGGTAGTGAGATATTGAGTGTACAGGTGTATGATAGTGAGTTATATTGAGTGTACAGGTGTATGGTAGTGAGAGATATTGAGTGTACAGGTGTATGGTAGTGAGATATTGAGTGTACAGGTTATGGTAGTGAGATATATTGAGTGTACAGGTGTATGGTAGTGAGATATATTGAGTGCACAGGTGTATGGTAGTGAGATATTGAGTGTACATGTGTATGGTAGTGAGTTATATTGAGTGTACAGGTGTATGGTAGTGAGAGATATTGAGTGTACAGGTGTATGGTAGTGAGATATTGAGTGTACAGGTTATGGTAGTGAGTTATATTGAGTGTACAGGTGTATGGTAGTGAGAGATATTGAGTGTACAGGTGTATGGTAGTGAGAGATATTGAGTGTACAGGTTATGGTAGTGAGATATTGAGTGTACAGGTGTATGGTAGTGAGAGATATTGAGTGTGCAAGTGTGTGGTAGTGAGAGATATTGAGTGTACAGGTGTATGGTAGTGAGAGATATTGAGTGTACAGGTTATGGTAGTGAGAGATATTGAGTGTACAGGTGTATGGTAGTGAGAGATATTGAGTGTACAGGTGTATGGTAGTGAGAGATATTGAGTGTACAGGTTATGGTACTGAGTGATATTGAGTGTACAGGTGTATGGTAGTGAGAGATATTGAGTGTACAGGTGTATGGTACTGAGAGATATTGAGTGTACAGGTGTATGGTAGTGAGAGATATTGAGTGTACAGGTGTATGGTAGTGAGAGATATTGAGTGTACAGGTTATGGTAGTGAGAGATATTGAGTGTACAGGTGTATGGTAGTGAGAGATATTGAGTGTACATGTGTATGGTAGTGAGAGATATTGAGTGTACAGGTGTATGGTAGTGAGAGATATTGAGTGTACAGGTGTATGGTAGTGAGAGATATTGAGTGTACAGGTGTATGGTAGTGAGAGATATTGAGTGTACAGGTGTATGGTAGTGAGAGATATTGAGTGTACAGGTGTATGTTAGTGAGAGATATTGAGTGTACATGTGTATGGTAGTGAGATATTGAGTGTACAGGTGTATGGTAGTGAGAGATATTGAGTGTACAGGTGTATGGTAGTGAGAGATATTGAGTGTACAGGTGTATAGTAGTGAGTGATATTGAGTGTACAGGTTATGGTAGTGAGAGATATTGAGTGTACAGGTTATGGTAGTGAGAGATATTGAGTGTACAGGTGTATGGTAGTGAGAGATATTGAGTGTACAGGTGTATGGTAGTGAGATATTGAGTGTACAGGTGTATGATAGTGAGTTATATTGAGTGTACAGGTGTATGGTAGTGAGAGATATTGAGTGTACAGGTGTATGGTAGTGAGATATTGAGTGTACAGGTTATGGTAGTGAGTTATATTGAGTGTACAGGTGTATGGTAGTGAGAGATATTGAGTGTACAGGTGTATGGTAGTGAGAGATATTGAGTGTACAGGTTATGGTACTGAGTGATATTGAGTGTACAGGTGTATGGTAGTGAGAGATATTGAGTGTACAGGTGTATGGTACTGAGAGATATTGAGTGTACAGGTGTATGGTAGTGAGAGATATTGAGTGTACAGGTGTATGGTAGTGAGAGATATTGAGTGTACAGGTTATGGTAGTGAGAGATATTGAGTGTACAGGAGTATGGTAGTGAGAGATATTGAGTGTACATGTGTATGGTAGTGAGAGATATTGAGTGTACAGGTGTATGGTAGTGAGAGATATTGAGTGTACAGGTGTATGGTAGTGAGAGATATTGAGTGTACAGGTGTATGGTAGTGAGAGATATTGAGTGTACAGGTGTATGGTAGTGAGAGATATTGAGTGTACAGGTGTATGGTAGTGAGAGATATTGAGTGTACATGTGTATGGTAGTGAGATATTGAGTGTACAGGTGTATGGTAGTGAGAGATATTGAGTGTACAGGTGTATGGTAGTGAGAGATATTGAGTGTACAGGTGTATAGTAGTGAGTGATATTGAGTGTACAGGTTATGGTAGTGAGAGATATTGAGTGTACAGGTGTATGGTAGTGAGAGATATTGAGTGCACAGGTGTATGGTACTGAGAGA
The DNA here is from genome assembly GCA_963921405.1 of Cepaea hortensis. Classification (NCBI taxonomy): domain Eukaryota; kingdom Metazoa; phylum Mollusca; class Gastropoda; order Stylommatophora; family Helicidae; genus Cepaea; species Cepaea hortensis. Next base: position 88,242,827 of record OY992884.1, on the reverse strand, counting down.
TATTGAGTGTACAGGTGTATGGTAGTGAGTTATATTGAGTGTACAGGTGTATGGTAGTGAGAGATATTGAGTGTACAGGTGTATGGTAGTGAGATATTGAGTGTACAGGTTATGGTAGTGAGTTATATTGAGTGTACAGGTGTATGGTAGTGAGAGATATTGAGTGTACAGGTGTATGGTAGTGAGAGATATTGAGTGTACAGGTTATGGTAGTGAGATATTGAGTGTACAGGTGTATGGTAGTGAGAGATATTGAGTGTGCAAGTGTGTGGTAGTGAGAGATATTGAGTGTACAGGTGTATGGTAGTGAGAGATATTGAGTGTACAGGTTATGGTAGTGAGAGATATTGAGTGTACAGGTGTATGGTAGTGAGAGATATTGAGTGTACAGGTGTATGGTAGTGAGAGATATTGAGTGTACAGGTTATGGTACTGAGTGATATTGAGTGTACAGGTGTATGGTAGTGAGAGATATTGAGTGTACAGGTGTATGGTAGTGAGAGATATTGAGTGTACAGGTGTATGGTAGTGAGAGATATTGAGTGTACAGGTGTATGGTAGTGAGAGATATTGAGTGTACAGGTTATGGTAGTGAGAGATATTGAGTGTACAGGTGTATGGTAGTGAGAGATATTGAGTGTACATGTGTATGGTAGTGAGAGATATTGAGTGTACAGGTGTATGGTAGTGAGAGATATTGAGTGTACAGGTGTATGGTAGTGAGAGATATTGAGTGTACAGGTGTATGGTAGTGAGAGATATTGAGTGTACAGGTGTATGGTAGTGAGAGATATTGAGTGTACAGGTGTATGTTAGTGAGAGATATTGAGTGTACATGTGTATGGTAGTGAGATATTGAGTGTACAGGTGTATGGTAGTGAGAGATATTGAGTGTACAGGTGTATGGTAGTGAGAGATATTGAGTGTACAGGTGTATAGTAGTGAGTGATATTGAGTGTACAGGTTATGGTAGTGAGAGATATTGAGTGTACAGGTTATGGTAGTGAGAGATATTGAGTGTACAGGTGTATGGTAGTGTGAGATATTGAGTGTACAGGTGTATGGTAGTGAGAGATATTGAGTGTACAGGTGTATGGTAGTGAGAGATATTGAGTGTACATGTGTATGGTAGTGAGAGATATTGAGTGTACAGGTGTATGGTAGTGAGAGATATTGAGTGTACAGGTGTATGGTAGTGAGAGATATTGAGTGTACAGGTGTATGGTAGTGAGAGATATTGAGTGTACAGGTGTATGGTAGTGAGAGATATTGAGTGTACAGGTGTATGTTAGTGAGAGATATTGAGTGTACATGTGTATGGTAGTGAGATATTGAGTGTACAGGTGTATGGTAGTGAGAGATATTGAGTGTACAGGTGTATGGTAGTGAGAGATATTGAGTGTACAGGTGTATAGTAGTGAGTGATATTGAGTGTACAGGTTATGGTAGTGAGAGATATTGAGTGTACAGGTTATGGTAGTGAGAGATATTGAGTGTACAGGTGTATGGTAGTGAGAGATATTGAGTGTACAGGTGTATGGTAGTGAGATATTGAGTGTACAGGTGTATGATAGTGAGTTATATTGAGTGTACAGGTGTATGGTAGTGAGAGATATTGAGTGTACAGGTGTATGGTAGTGAGATATTGAGTGTACAGGTTATGGTAGTGAGTTATATTGAGTGTACAGGTGTATGGTAGTGAGAGATATTGAGTGTACAGGTGTATGGTAGTGAGAGATATTGAGTGTACAGGTTATGGTACTGAGTGATATTGAGTGTACAGGTGTATGGTAGTGAGAGATATTGAGTGTACAGGTGTATGGTACTGAGAGATATTGAGTGTACAGGTGTATGGTAGTGAGAGATATTGAGTGTACAGGTGTATGGTAGTGAGAGATATTGAGTGTACAGGTTATGGTAGTGAGAGATATTGAGTGTACAGGAGTATGGTAGTGAGAGATATTGAGTGTACATGTGTATGGTAGTGAGAGATATTGAGTGTACAGGTGTATGGTAGTGAGAGATATTGAGTGTACAGGTGTATGGTAGTGAGAGATATTGAGTGTACAGGTGTATGGTAGTGAGAGATATTGAGTGTACAGGTGTATGGTAGTGAGAGATATTGAGTGTACAGGTGTATGGTAGTGAGAGATATTGAGTGTACATGTGTATGGTAGTGAGATATTGAGTGTACAGGTGTATGGTAGTGAGAGATATTGAGTGTACAGGTGTATGGTAGTGAGAAATATTGAGTGTACAGGTGTATAGTAGTGAGTGATATTGAGTGTACAGGTTATGGTAGTGAGAGATATTGAGTGTACAGGTGTATGGTACTGAGAGATATTGAGTGTACAGGTGTATGGTAGTGAGATATTGAGTGTACAGGTGTATGGTAGTGAGAGATATTGAGTGTACAGGTGTATAGTAGTGAGAGATATTGAGTGTGCAGGTGTATGGTAGTGAGAGATATTGAGTGTACAGGTGTATGGTACTGAGAGATATTGAGTGTACAGGTGTATGGTAGTGAGATATTGAGTGTACAGGTGTATGGTAGTGAGAGATATTGAGTGTACAGGTGTATAGTAGTGAGAGATATTAAGTGTGCAGGTGTATGGTAGTGAGAGATATTGAGTGTACAGGTGTATGGTAGTGAGAGATATTGAGTGTACATGTGTATGGTAGTGAGAGATATTCAGTGTACAGGTGTATGGTAGTGAGTGATATTGAGTGTACAGGTGTATGGTAGTGAGAGATATTGAGTGTACAGGTGTATGGTAGTGAGAGATATTGAGTGTACAGGTTATGGTAGTGAGAGATATTGAGTGTACAGGTGTATGGTAGTGAGAGATATTGAGTGTACAGGTGTATGGTACTGAGAGATATTGAGTGTACAGGTTATGGTAGTGAGAGATATTGAGTGTACAGGTGTATGGTACTGAGAGATATTGAGTGTACAGGTGTATGGTACTGAGAGATATTGAGTGTACATGTGTATGGTAGTGAGATATTGAGTGTACAGGTGTATGGTACTGAGAGATATTGAGTGTACAGGTGTATGGTACTGAGAGATATTGAGTGTACAGGTGTATGGTAGTGAGATATTGAGTGTACAGGTTATGGTAGTGAGTTATATTGAGTGTACAGGTGTATAGTAGTGAGTGATATTGAGTGTACAGGTGTATGGTAGTGAGTGATATTGAGTGTACAGGTGTATGGTAGTGAGTGATATTGAGTGTACATGTGTATGGTAGTGAGAGATATTGAGTGTACAGATGTATGGTAGTGAGTGATATTGAGTGTACATGTGTATGGTAGTGAGAGATATTGAGTGTACAGGTGTATGGTAGTGAGAGATATTGAGTGTACTGGTGTATGGTACTGAGAGATATTGAGTGTACAGGTGTATGGTAGTGAGAGATATTGAGTGTACATGTGTATGGTAGTGAGAGATATTGAGTGTACAGGTGTATGGTACTGAGAGATATAGAGTGTAGAGGTGTATGGTACTGAGAGATATTGAGTGTACAAGTGTATGGTGCATTGAATGTATGGGTTTGTGTTACATTTTTACAGCGCGAATTGGCCTTAACAGTCACATTCTCCACCACCATGGGTTGCAGTTATTAAGCCTGTTTGAAGCACAATGTAACAAACTATCGTCTGTCAAGACGGCAATGTGCCAATGAGATGTACATTAAGCAATATTCTCCAATTAGAGAGAGATGCCCTAATTATCGACTAAGCTTCACTGTCACTCAAAAAACTCACGGGCTTCGGGTGACAAGCTGGCAAAATGTGGTAGAAAGGAACAACGACACACAGGGATTTAGAAACCTTTTCAAAATACTCGTATAGCAAATATAGCCACAGACATGCCATTTAGGCATATTGGGGATGCAGAGTTTAGGCCGGTAATTTCTGTGACCGACTGGCACAACAAGAGGTACTATACCAGTCTCTCATGAAGAGTCTTTATTTAACTACATCTCTGGTAGCCATTTTAAAAGACTGGATTAACCTTGGGGCCATATAGGTCTTGAAAAACGATGAGGTCTTTAATGTGTTCATCAATGTGACATTTAATGTGGCAAGATCAAGTGCAAATGGCTACACTTTGATATTAGTTAAAAGGTCGAGAAGCGATAATGATCAACGCAAGTTGAAACTGGGTGTGTACCTGACTTTAAAGAAAAAGGGGCCAGAGCTGCCCCATTAAGTCCCCACGTCCCTGTGTGTCATGTGATCATCTCAGCCAAAAGACCGAAAATCATTTAGTGTGTGTACCTGGTGACCTAGACATCTCAAAGTCACAGAAGTTAAGGCTCAGGACAGTGAGGTGTGTTTACCAGATACTTTCCATCACGTTTGTTTGTTTAGTTAAATATGGTTTTTAATTATTGTTTGTAGTCATGATACCAGGCACTAGAGTATCGTGATGTCAGATAACAGAGAACAATGACAGGTTGGTATGACACCCATTTGCATCGCCAGAGAAGCTAGAGCAGTGTTTCCCAACGTGGGGCCCACGCCCCACAGGGGGGCAATTTGACTGTTAAGGGGGGCAATTAGAAAATGGAAGAAATCGGCTGAATATAACAAAACGGGGAGACTTGAGACTGAAGTTAACTAAATTGGAACCTGACATAAGATCTCTTTGCAGCAAGCATCAAGCGCAAGGATCTCACTAAATTTAAATAATAAATAATTACTAATAATTAAAATAATATAGACACATCTTTCATTAAAATTATTTTGTACTTGAATTTCAGTTCTCCATTACATGTTTTGAAAATTTACTTACTGTGTTTGCTCAATAATTACCTAGTGATTTCTTCCTAAAACCTATCATTCAAGTTTCTTTAGTGAACATTTCAATTTTTGAATATTAAAAATAATGTATATGTTGAGGGGGGGCGTGGAGCAGGGGAGGAGGGCAATATGAATTTTAGAAAGGCTTAAGTGGGGCATGGCACAAAAAAGGTTGGGAAACACTGAGCTAGAGGTTTGATTAGTCAGCCTTTCCTTTCGTGACAAATAAACTACACGTAGGACGTAGACTGGGATTTCCGGCTGCAATGAAAGGGATGTAATAATGTGTATTCATGTACAGACCACGAAAACGTGAGTTTGAATTGCATCCCTTGTATTGTAGGGAAAAGCGAGCGGTAAAAGGGTGGGGGGGAATAGGAGGTAATTTAGTTAGAAAAGGTCAATATTGTTCTCTCTTCAATCTCTCTCTCCCCCTCTCTCTTATCTTTTGCTTATCACAGTTCTATATCTGTCTGTCTCTCTGTCTGTCTGTCTGTCCGACCGTCCGCCCGTCTGCCTGCTTGCATGTCTGTCTGTCTGAGTGTCCTAGGATAGAAGATGAAAGACTAGACAAGATTGTGCAGTCTCTGTATCTCAGGGTAGAAGAGAAAAGACTAGAAAAGTAGTGAAATGCCTCTATATCCTAGGGTAGAAGAGAAAAGACTGGACAAGTAGTGAAATGTCTCTATATATCCTAGGGGAGAAGAGGAAAGCCGGTCTCCGTGGTCCAGGAGTTACACGACTTTCTCCATAATCCCGTATACTTTCGTGAGTAGCGTGACGTGCGCGAGAATCGGCAGCGGTTCTCTCTGCGTCAGTAACTTACGGGATATGTGAGCCGGTCGCTCAGAAAGCAATGGCAAACCACTGAGCGTAATCTTGCCAAGAAATCAACAATCAGCTGAAAGATGCTGATGTTGACAGTGATGTCCTGTAAAGGATATACGAACAACAACAACAAAAAAACAGAAGAAGAAGAGGAAAGACAAGATCAGACAAGTTATGAGATGTCTGTATGTCACAGAGTAGAAGTTGAAAGATTAAACAAGACTGTAAGGTACCTCTACACCCCAGGGGAGCAGAGGAAAGACTAAACAAGACTGTAAGATACCTCTACACCCCAGGGTAGAAGAGGAAAGACTAAACAAGACTGTAAGGTACCTCTACATCCCAGGGTAGAAGAGGAAAGACTAAACAAGACTGTAAAGTACCTCTACATCCCAGGGTAGAAAAGGAAAGACTAAACAAGACTGTAAGGTACCTCTACATCCCAGGGTAGAAGAGGAAAGACTAAACAAGACTGTAAGGTACCTCTACATCCCAGGGTAGAAGAGGAAAGATTAAACAAGACTGTAAGGCACCTCTACATCCCAAGGTAGAAGAGGAAAGATTAAACAAGACTGTAAGGCACCTCTACATCCCAAGGTAGAAGAGGAAAGACTAAACAAGACTGTAAGGTACCTCTACATCCCAAGGTAGAAGAGGAAAGATTAAACAAGACTGTAAGGTACCTCTACATCCCAGGGTAGAAGAGGAAAGACTAAACAAGACTGTAAGGTACCTCTACATCCCAGGGTAGAAGAGGAAAGACTAAACAAGACTGTGAGGTACCTCTACATCCCAGGGTAGAATTGGAAAGATTAAACAAGACTGTAAGGTACCTCTACATCCCAGGGTAGAATTGGAAAGATTAAACAAGACTGTGAGGTACCTCTACATCCCAGGGTAGAATTGGAAAGATTAAACAAGACTGTAAGGTACCTCTACATCCCAGGGTAGAATTGGAAAGATTAAACAAGACTGTAAGGTACCTCTACATCCCAGGGTAGAAGAGGAAAGACTAAACAAGACTGTAAGGTACCTCTACATCCCAGGGTAGAAGAGGAAAGACTAAACAAGACTGTAAGGTACCTCTACATCCCAGGGTAGAAGAGGAAAGATTAAACACGACATAAGATACCTACCTCTACAGCCTTGAACAAAAAGGGACGTAACTCTTAAAGCCATAATGCAAGGGATGATAATTCACGAAGATGCCAGGATCAGCGCAGTGCTGCAGATAAAGGCTAAAGAGTAACAAGTGTGAAAACATGGATCACATTTCCATTACCTAATATGGGATTTGTGGTATCCTACGTCGTTGTAGCCCAAATCATCGACCATGATAAATACGATGTTTGGCTGGAGACTTCTGGAGCTCCTGGCCATCTGCAGTAGGGTCAAGCATGTTAGGGACCACAGGACCCGCAGCATGGCGTTATAAATCTGTTGTTGAGAAAGAAATCATAACAATATGGCACTACAAATCTGTTGTTGGGAAAGAAATCATATCAAAGTGGCATTATAAATCTGTTGTTGGGAAAAAAATCATAGCAGCATGGCGTTATAAATCGGTTGTTGAGAAGGAAATCACAGCAGCATGACGTTATAAATCTGTTGTTGAGAAAGAAATCATAGCAGCATGACGTTATAAATCTGCTGTTGAGAAAGAAATCATAGCAGCATGGCATTATAAATCTGTTGTTGAGAAAGAAATCAGAGCAATAAAGTGGTATATTTGTGTTTTTTATGAAAGAAATAATAACATTAAAGTGATATATTTGTGTTTTCAGAAAGAAATCAAGACAGTTTAGTAATAAATGTTTGTTGTTGAGAAAGATAAGGTCATAAGGTCATAAATTTGAGTTATTCCGAAAAAAGGTAAAGTGATAAACGGGTTCCTGTTGCCGAGAAAGAAATCACGGCAGTAAAGTATTAATTACACAACAGAATACAAACCATACGAATTACGCACAGTGTCCCAGTAACCTCAGACTCGCGTTGTGCTGTTTATGTGTGCACGTGACCAAGCAAAGTGGTGACTTGTCAGAATCTGTTTATTTTGTTCGCATTTCCTATTACAGGATATCGCTGTCAACACCAGCATTTTACCGCTGTTGGTCATTTCTAGATGATTTCAGAGGAGCGGCTGGCCGAGTAGAGGAGCGGCTGGCCGAGTGGCTAGAACGCCGGACTCTCCTTCGGGAGACCTGGGTTCGATCCTTCGGTAAGGTGTGGGATTTTTTTCTGTCGGGGGCAAAAAGAAAATCCTAACCTGCACAGTTCGTGGCGACTGCACTAGCCAGGCGGCCTTAATCCCTCAGGCTCAAAGACCCCTCTGCCACATTGGCAGTAAATGACAGATGATTTTTTGGCCAGATTACGCTCAGTAGTTTGCCATTACATTCTGAGCGGCCGGCTCACATATCCCGTAAGTAACGGCGTGGCGAGAACCGCTACCGATTCTCGCGCAGCTGCGTTTGCTTACGTGGATAAACGGGATTACGGAGAAAGCCATAAACACTGGGCCAGGGAGACCGGTGATTAAAAGTGGCAAAAATATGAGTACTGCACTAACAATATTTACGTGTAATGAATGGCTCTCGCAGAAGCATAGTGAACGCAGTAGACACCGAAGAGTGTCTGGCTGGTCGAGCCTCGAAATACGTGTGTTTCTTCTACGAGTCGTGACACGACTGAATGTGACCGATTCCAATAATTACTGTAGAAAAAATATATTTCCTGTTGAATTCAGAATAAATACTGACAATAACGAACATTGCAATAAAAGTGAACATATTTATTTTTCATATTTCCCTTCCTCCTTTATTTTAATGGTTTTGATGATTAAAGCCTACAGTAAATGAACAATAAAACATAACCGGATTTAACAGAGGGAATGTGGGACTTCATTCTTCTTCTTCCTCCTCCTCCTTCTCTACTTCCTCCTCCTCCTTAATATGTTAAGATCTCGAGCAGAAACAACAAGCAGCACTCACACATATGTACGTACCTCACAAGTCCCTCAGGCCGGGTGGGCTATTATCTTTTCCCCCGCATATCCTATTTACAGGACATCGCTGTCAACACCAGCATTTTACCGCTGTTATTGATGTCGTGGCAAGATTACGCTCAGTAGTTTGCCATTGCTTTCTGAGCGTCCTGCTCACATACCCCCGTAAGTAACGAACGCGACGCGATCCGCTAACGAATCTCGCGCAGCTGCGTTACCCCACGTGGATATAGGGGATTACGGATAAAGTTAATAACCAGGGAACCCGGCGGACTATTATCACAGCGGGGAAAATAAATAAATCAAATATAATAACGACTCATACAACCACGAGGGTAAGTTAATAAGTAAGTCACAAATGGCTGTAGAAAATTAACTATGATAACAACTTGAAACCATAGCCTTGAGCATAGCCTACGATGGGTAGCGTTGTGATGTTCTGTTGTGATAATTTGGTGTGTCCAGTGCGTGCCGCGTGGTTACACACCCGCTTCACACGCGTGATCCGGGACTGTTTCCGGATCCGGTCAGGGATATGCACTACTGACGAGCTCATACGAGGGCGAAACTCGAGTATAGTGCTTCCATATTGACGTGGATAGGCCTTAGGTTCATACCAGAATGCGATCGGCGTTGCCAGTAGTGGGTTGTGCTCAATATTTAAACTTGAAACCAGTTTATTTTTATACATACATTGTCCCTTTATTTCTCAACATAATTTCCACCAACATTGATGCACTTATCCCATCGTTTTATCAGTCCTCCCAAACCGGCTGCACAGAACAATGCACTATGTTCTCATTTACCTGCCATCCCACAGAATTGTGCGACTTACTTATTGACTCGCCCTCATCATTTTTTCTACCCAGCTATGCACCGTTTTACGGGAAATCGCTAGGGGCTAAGTCCACTGAAAACCCACCTTGGCGGGAGACATTTCGGGAGTGACGCCGAAGTTGAAGTGAAGTGAAAACGTGATTTAGAAAAGAGAGCACGCAGTTCTGTGCATCAAGTTTTAGAGGACTGATAAAACGATGGGATAAGTGCATCAATGTTGGTGGAAATTATGTTGGGAAATAAAGGGACAATATATGTATAAAAATAAACTGGTTTCAAGTTGTTATCATGGTTAGTTATTTTTCTACAGCCATTTGTGACTTACTTATTAACTTACCCTCGTAATAATACCGGTTTTATTCTTAGTCCAGTATACTAACAAATATTTAAGGAAAAGAAATGATTGGTTGACACAACATTACCTTCTGCTGTGTTTATTTGTTTGTTATTTAACCTCATGATGATGATGATGATGATGATGATGATGATGATGATGATGATGATCATCATCATCATCATCATCATCATCAACTGCCCTGCCAGCTGGCGTAGGAGTTCATGTCTCTCCACAGATCTCGGTCTTTGGTGTTCTGGATCAACTCTGCTGATGATATTCCTCCATTCCACTGTCTCAGTCCACCCAGCCTCATTTCTCTTGGTCAACCTCTGCCTCTCTTCCCCTCGATATTTCCAGTTGTCACGATGTTCTCCAATGCCTCTCTTCTCATCACATGACCGAAGAAAGCTGTTGTCTCTGTCTTATTGTTGTATATAATGTTCTAGTTTCATTAGCCTGTTTCAGGCAGTCGTCGTTAGTTACTCTGGCAGTCCAAGGAATTCGCAACATTCGTCTCAGGAACTACATCTTTGTTGCTTCTAATTTCTTCTGAATTTGTTCATTTACATTCCAAGATTCAGTACCATACAGCAAAACTGGTTCTACATAGCATTTCAGCATTCTCTTACTTGCATTCAATGATAATAACTTATTGCATAAGATACTCTTCATTTTATGAAATTAGGCTTTTGCCTGCCTTATTCTGCTCCTAATCTCAGTTGTACATTTTCCATCCGATGTTATAAATACCACTAGGTATTTCAAATTATCTACTTGTTTAAGAATTTCCCCTTCTATTTCTATGTCACATTTTGGTGTCATAATTTTCTTTGATATCACCATCGTTACTGTTTTCTTGATATTCAAGGAGAGTCCTTTCTTTGCACTCTCTGTTACAACAACATCCAACAATTGTTGTAAGTCTGTTGAATTATCCGCCACCAATACTGTGTCATCTGCATAGCGTGTATTATTTATATTTTAACCTCCAACTAGTGTTCCTGACATCTCTTTGTCTCTCTCATCTATTACTTCGCTATAGAGGGAGAAGAGATCCGTGACAAGTCATACTCCTAGCTTTATCTGTTCGTAATTGCCCTCTTTATTTTCCATTTTAATTGCTGCTACTTGGTTCCAGTAAATATTCTTTATTATTCTTAAATCTTTCCCATCCTTGTTGATATCTTCCAACATTTTAATCAGTTCATCATATTTTACTTATCAAATGCCTTTGTATAATCTATGAAGCACAAATATATGTCTTTCTGTGTCTCTACTGACCTGTCTATTAGTGTCCGTAATGTATACATTGCATTGTTTGTACCATTTCCTGCCACAAATCTATACTGTTCTTCACCAATTTCAATTTTTTATTTTCTTTCTTGTTCTTCTCATTATAATTCTGAGTAGAAGCTTAGTTACATGGTTTATGAGGTTAATTGTACGAAAATCTTTGCATTTAATTGCTCCTGGTCTTTTTGGTATAACTATAAATACAGATGTCAGCATATCGCTTCTGTAAACATCATTCAACATTTTGGTAAATATATCTACTCCAAATTCGCCCAATACAGTCAAACCTCGGTTTTCGCTGCCTTCGATTTTCGTCAGTTTCGGTTTACATTGGTTTCTGTTTTCGTCGATTTTTTTTCGCGAAACACTTGTCTCGATTTTCGTCGATTGTCTCGGATTTCGCCGACGTGCCCACTTTACTAATTTTGCGAAAACAAAGGGACCCACGCTTTCTTCTGCTCAGTTTAGCGTTGTTTTTCGTTGTGTGAGCAGACTAAAACAACTGAATAAATTATGGAGTGGGACAGACAGAAATACAAAAATTAGATTTTTAAGAGCATGCATCTTTCCCATTGCAACATACGCCTGTGAGACATGGACACTTACTAAACAAGCTGAACAGTGCATAAATGCCTTTGAACATAAATGTTATAGACGAGTTCTAAGAATATCTTGGGTAAAGAAAAGAACAAATTCATCCATACTTCAAGAATTGAATATTGAAGAAGGTTGGCTATTAAAGACGATAAAACAAAGAAAATTGAAATATTTTGGTCACTTGAAACGTCACGAAAGTTTGGAGAGAACAATAATGGAAGGATATATGCCTGGGAAGAGAGGAAGAGGAAGGCCAAAGAGAAGATGGGTGCTGGATGTAGCGGATGACCTACTTTTGTCTTTCCGCAAATCTTTCCGGTTGTCATGACATGTTCCAGTTTTTGTCTTCTCATAACGTGGCCAAAAATCAATGACTGCCTCTTTCTGTGATAAGTTGTCTTCGCCGCACTTAGCTCCCCTCACATGTCCAACATTGTTTATTGCCTATGTCTAACGTCTCTAATAAATCTACACTATTAATCTAATTCTTAACGAATTCCCTCATTCGTTCTTCTATCCCATACAAATACGCACATTTATGACGAAAAGCTTTATCTATACAAACATCCCGCGGAAAGATAACTCAGTGGGGATTATTTTATATCTTATCTGTAACGATGCTCGCGGAAGGTGTCAAGCTGTAAACAAAGCCAGCCATAATGTGGCGGGAGAAGCGTAGGGTTTCACATTCTCTGATCGGTCACATAAACCAGATGTACCTGGTCGGTGTTGGGTTTCAGACTAAGCAATAGCTTCCGGCGGAAAGTACCGTGTGAGATTACTTGATTCCCTGACACGGGAATTCCCGGACAGGAGGTGGCCCAAGACACGCTTGGGTCGTATCTTAATGGTTCTACTAACTCTTGTCGGAATAAGTTATGGGGTTTTTGTTTTTAAAGGGGGTGGCGGAGAGGGGTCACAGTAGTAGTAGTAGTAGTAGTAGTAGTAGTAGTAGTAGTAGTAGTAGTAGTAGTAGTAGTAGTAGTAGTAGTAGTAGTAGTATATTGTGCATTTTTAATGACTGTGTGATTAGTGTTTGCAAATATTGCCGGTCCAAAGTTTGTATTTACCTATTATGTTGCATGAACTTTACAGAGGGTGAATACAAAACTTGGACCGGCAATATTCTCAAACACTGCACAGTCATTAAAAATACACCCTTTAGTAGTAGTAGTAGTAGTAGTAGTAGTAGTAGTAGTAGTAGTAGTAGTAATAGTAGTAATAGTAGTAGTAATTGTAGAAGTAGTAGTAGTAGTAGTAGTAGTAGTAGTAGTAGTAGTAGTAATAGTAGCAGTAGTAGTAGTAGTAGTAGTAGCAGCAGCAGCAGCAGCAGTAGCAGTAGTAGTAGTAGTAGTAGTAGTAGTAGTAGTAGTAGTAGTAGTAGTAGTAGTAGTACTTGTCGCAAGTAAGTTATGGGTGTTGTTTTATAGGGGTTGCGGATAGGGGTATGCTTCAGGCTGATGAGAGGTGGATGGATGGAATTAACGGTGGTTGCAACAATAGTGATTGTAGTAGTAGTATAGTAGTATTAGATAAGGTGGGAGTATCCGTGGCGAAGTGGTCAAGCCGTTTGCCCCGTGTTCCAAAAGTTTTGGGTTCGATTCCAGGCTACGTCTTTCGGTTCAGGAGTGCATTTTTCTCAGAGACTCCAGGAGGTCGTCGCTGGAGCTACCGAGTTTGTGCTGTACGATGATTTCAATAGGCCACCTTGAGGAAAGAGACAGAGCCATAAGGGATTACACCTGGTGCAATGAAATCGATCCTCTCGACTTTTAAGAATTTTTTAAAAGAGTAGATAAGGTGGTGGTGGTGGTGGAGGTGGTAGTAGTAGTAGTAGTAGTAGTAGTAGTAGTAGTAGTAGTAGTAGTAGTAGTAGTAGTAGTAGTAGTAGTAGTAGTAGTAGTAGTATATTGTGCATTTTTAATGACTGTGTGATTAGTGTTTGCAAATATTGCCGGTCCAAATTTTGTATTTACCTATTATGTTGCATGAACTTTACAGAGGGTGAATACAAAACTTGGACCGGCAATATTCTCAAACACTGCACAGTCATTAAAAATACACCCTTTAGTAGTAGTAGTAGTAGTAGTAGTAGTAGCAGTAGTAGTAGTAGTAGTAGTAGTAATTGTAGAAGTAGTAGTAGTAGTAGTAGTAGTAGTAGTAGTAGTAGTAGTAGTAGTAGTAGTAGTAGTAGTAGTAGTACTAGTAGCAGTAGTAGTAGTAGTAGTAGTAGTAGCAGCAGCAGCAGCAGTAGTAGTAGTAGTAGTAGTAGTAGTAGTAGTAGTAGTAGTAGTAGTAGTAGTAGTAGTAGTAGTAGTAGTAGTAGTAGTACTTGTCGCAAGTAAGTTATTGGTGTTGTTTTATAGGGGTTGCGGATAGAGGTATGCTTCAGGCTGCTGAGAGGTGGATGGGTGGAATTAACGGTGGTTGCAACAATAGTGATTGTAGTAGTAGTATAGTAGTATTAGATAAGGTGGGAGTATCCCTGGCGAAGTGGTCAAGCCGTTTGCCCCGCGTTCCAAAAGTTTTGGGTTCGATTCCAGGCTACGTCTTTCGGTTCAGGAGTGCATTTTTCTCAGAGACTCCAGGAGGTCGTCGCTGGAGCTACCGAGTTTGTGCTGTGCGATGATTTCAATAGGCCACCTTGAGGAAAGAGACAGAGCCATAAGGGATTACACCTGGTGCAATGAAATCGATCCTCTCGACTTTTAAGAATTTTTTAAAAGAGTAGATAAGGTGGTGGTGGTGGTGGAGGTGGTAGTAGTAGTAGTAGTAGTAGTAGTAGTAGTAGTAGTAGTAGTAGTAGTAGTAGTAGTAGTAGTAGTAGTAGTAGTAGTAGTAGTAGTAGTAATAATATACATTTAACAAAGAAAAGGCGTTTCGTATATTGTATTCGATGAAAATATACCGAGGCTGTAACAATTAGGCGATTCTAACCAATTTCGTCCAAACAGAAATACTTCCTTTTAAATTTGCGATTACCGTGGGATAGGAAATGCCCCAAATTCGAATCAGTGAGTGTGTGTTTCAAGTATTTCAGTAAAGTATAATTCACTTATTTACTTCATATGATATATAACTCAGCAGAATGCTAGGCAACAAATCCTGCAACCTTTTGTATGTGGCTTCTATGTTTAAATTAACTAACGAAAAACACTGTTTTCAACTAACTATTGATGGGTGATGTAAAGTTAACTACTGCAATCCCGTCCTATAGCTATTCACCCTAGTCCTATATTTTCAATTGAGTAAATCAACAAACACGAGAAGCAGCATCCGCAAGTTCTACAAGAAAGCAATCACAAGTGAGAAAATGTACGTTGCGACTAGGATCTTCGTCAGCACACAACAAAATACTGACACGTTCTTTTCTCATATTTGCATGTCCATGACAGACTCTGTTCGTTGTTTGTATACTTATTAAATCTCTGTTTATTTGGAATTGTGATGGTACTTCAGTTTTCCAGCTGTGTATTTCTTGTTGTATTAATTTATTGTGCGATCCCTTGATAAATGCTATGAGCGTCGGTGACGCAAACTACTGAACGTAAACATGCAAAGTAAATCACAAGCATCCACAAAAATGCTGGGGTTGACTGCGACATCCTGTACAGGACATGCAACTAACTAACCTTGATAAATGTAGAGTGGCTAAGCATACCGTGTTCTCCTTCTGGTGACCCGGGTTCGAATCCCCAGTAAGGTGCGGATTTTTATTCTGCCGGGTGCAACCCCCCCCCCCCCCCTAACTTGCACAGTTAGCGGCGACTGCACTAGCCAGGCGGCCTTAATGCCCCAGGCTCAAGAACCCCATGTCCTACACCGCAAGGTACTATAGGCAGTAGATGACGGACAGCGACAGTTAGCCTGTAGATGTCTGGGTTCCTTCTTTCCTCGAGCTGCCTTATGTTATATTTTCCCTTCACTGTGTCCATGTCGTCTAGGGCAGTGGTTCTCAACCGGTGGGGAATTCCTCCCCCTCCCCTGGGGGAGGGGGAATTTTAGGGTGTCCTGAGGGGGGGGGGGGGCATTAAAATTAATTCAAGATCGCGTTAATACAAGAACCGATTACTTGATATTGTTTTTCCCTCTATGCTTTACAGTTCTGTACTTCTCGCCTTTCTGAAATTCGTTTTATAACATACGTAGACCTGCAAATCACGTTTTATGTAGACGTATAGACTTGTTCTAGTATGTGTTATTAAATTTAGCTTCCATTTTTACGTATATAGTGTGGGACCCCGGGGGGGGGGGCGGATTTATAGGGATGAAATTCAAAAAAAAGGGGGGGGGGGGAATGACATCCTGAACACGTGGTGAAGGGGTGCATGGGCCAAAAAAGGTTGAGAACTACTGACTGGTCTAGGGTGTATCCCAGCACTTAAGGGCCCACTATCAAGTGCCAGATGGACAGGAACTTAACTAAGTGTCATGAGATAATTAAACGTCTCAAACCACTTTACGATCTTCCAGGGGCTTATACACAGTAGTTTTCATCATTCAACCCCCTTTAATTTGACATATTTTTACA
>OY992884.1:88184091-88221591 GCA_963921405.1 Cepaea hortensis | reverse complement strand
AGTTTGCCATTGCTTTCCTTCCTAGCAGTGACCATACTGGTCGATGACCGTAGCCAATGTCTCCCCAAAAAGAGATCCTCTGCCTACCGTCGTGAAACTGGAGATCATAACCTACAACTATCTGTCGGCTGCTCCTCAACTTCATCCACCACCTGCACCCATGGCTTCGCGTAACCCTGATCGGGGGGCTAAACGGGTACTCCACCTTGCCCAAGGGTGTCCCGTAGGCTAGTGGAGGGAAGGAGGCACCCATCAAGGCATTAACTATCATGTTATTATATTTTAAATATTCTCTAAGCAAACGTAATTGCACCAGCATTTGGAGAGAGAGAGAGAGAGAGAGAGAGAGAGAGAGAGAGAGAGAGAGAGAGAGAGAGAGAGAGAGAGAGAGAGAGAACTACTTGTTCAAATTGAATGAAATTTACAAACATAAATGACATTTCCTCTAAACATATTTATCAACATAAAGCCCATAGACTTCCAAGGTCTTTCGCCGTTAATATAAGTAGGTTGTCTTTAAATTGCGGGTGGCCTTGGGAGGCCAGTAAAAAAATATTGTTTCTCTACAGTATTTATATACTAACTCTATCATTAAAGGTACAGTTTCAAGAATTAAATATAAACATAGAATTATAAAAGTGGATCATAAAATATAAGTAAATAAAGATTAAACAAATGTTGTATAAAGATTTTAATAGCTTTCTTCTTATAGTTGCAAAAATATGACTGAGGTATTAATTATTTTATTTCTAAAGAAAAAATAAAAGATTTTAATGTGAGTCTTTGGTATTATATCTAAGTATATTATTTTTATTTTCAAATTCCAGTAATTTCCCTTGTATCAATATTAGATGATTATGTCCCCCTACCAAGCGCAAACTGCTACTGCAACCATAGATTAATCTTAGGCAATTTATATATAAGGTAGACCAAGAAGACGGTGGAGAGATAATATATATATACAGACCTACAAGCACTTGGAATCAACGACTGGCAAGAGAAGGTCAACCAGAGACACGAATGGAGACGGTTTGTATCTGCAGCAAAGAACCTCAATGGCTCGGAACGCTGAAGAAGAAGAAGAATTTACATATAAACTTAAGGGAGAGTTTATACCGCGATAGCTCGGAATAGACAGAGTAGTTTATACCGCGATAGCTCGGAATAGACAGAGTAGTTTATACCGCGATAGCTCGGAATAGACAGAGTAGTTTATACCGCGATAGCTCGGAATAGACAGAGTAGTTTACTGCTCTGTCTATTCCGAGCTATCGCGGTATAGACACTTCCTAAACTTAAAGAAAGTCAAATATACAAATAGAAACGCAAAATTTGATCTACAGGCACTGAAGAGTGATGATATAGAAGATAAATTCAACGTAGAGGTAAAGAACAGATTCGATTCATTGTCCGATATCTTCTTCTTCTTCAGCGTTCCGAGCCATTGAGGTTCTTTGCTGCAGATACAATCCGTCATCCATACGTCTCTCTGGTTGACCTTCTCTTGCCAGTCGTTGATTCCAAGTGCTTGTAGGTCTGTATATATATTATCTCTCCACCGTCTTCTTGGTCTACCTCGGGGTCTACTGTCATTTATTTCCTGAGCGTAAGCGAGTTTTGTTTCCCTATTATCTTCCATTCTTTCTATATGCCCCAGCCATTGTAGTCTATTAGCCTTCATGATACCAGTGATTAGCGGGGACTTAAACAGATCATAAATGCCTTTGTTACTTCTTCTTTTCCACTCTCCACTTTGTGTATCCCTAATGGGTCCATAGATGCGTCTTAAAAATTTGTTCTCAAAGGTTTGTAACAAGGCTTCGTCTCCTTTCGTTGTACTCCAGGTTTCAGAGGCATACAGCACAACTGGTCTGATCAGTGTTTTGTTTATTGTGATTTTGGTGTTACGAGATAACGCATTTGATTTTAGTAGATGTTGTAGTGCATAGTATATCTTATTTCCAGAATTGATTCTAATTTGTATTTCTTCCCTTATGATGTTGGAGCAGTTGAAGATTGTACCCAGGTATTTGTATGTTTCCGTTCTTTTAATGGTCATATTATCTATTTGTATGTGGCCAGAGTTTTTAGCCATTCCTTCTCTTGAAATTACCATATATTCTGTCTTATCTTGGTTGATAACCAGCCCCATCTGTTGGGCTTTTTCCTTTAAGTGAGTCAATATTTCCAATGTCTTTTGTTCATTTTCTCCTATAATATCTATATCATCTGCATAACCAAGCAGCTTGGATGTTCCTCCAATATCACATTCCTCCTTTACCTTCCTTACAACTTTCTATAGAGCCAGATTGAAGAGTAGCGGCGATAGTGCATCACCCTGTTTCAAGCCAGATGTTATTTGGAAATAGTCTGATTTCCTGCCTTTATATGTTACTATATTATAAGTATCTTCCATGCATAGTCTGGTCATCTTGATTAACTTCCTTGGTATTCCAAACTCCTGCATAGCATTCCATAGACTATTCCTATGAATACTATCATAAGCCTTTTTAAAATCCACAAAAATGTTATGGAGATCTCTTTTATATTCCCAATCTTTCTCGGCTATTTGTCGTAAGATAAATATCTGATCTATTGTTGATATGTTTTGTCTAAAACCTGCCTGGTAGTCACCTAATATGTCTTCTGAATATGGTTTTAGTCTATTTAGTAATACTGCGGATAGTATCTTATAGCTTGTGGACAGTAGTGATATTCCTCTATAATTTTACATTGGAACTTGTCTCCTTTCTTAAAGATAGGTATCAATAATGACTCTTTCCAGTTAGTTAGTTAGTTAGTCGCAGTTCCAACTTCACAGCAACGGGTCGTCCCCATTATGCTCCGTTCCTGTGCCAGTGAATATCACACAAAATGCTCCCCACTGCCCAATGTGAAAAGTGAAAAAGACAGGAGTCTCGACAAACAACAGCCCGCACAGATACACTGTGCATATATGCCGCCGCCAGAATGTCAACACAATAGTCCCCCACAAAACACCCAGTTCATTTCTGATGGAATCGGCAGTCATTTTCCCATCTGGATGTTTCCTAGATGTTCACCCACACAGTCCACGAAATACAGTTCATCGTCGATGGTAGTGGCAGTCAACCAGAAGCCCAGCAGCCACGCATTTCTGCATAAGGCAAAAACCGGTCAACTCTGGGACATAGCCATCTGCCATCGCTCCGAACATGCAGTCACGTTCTAAAAAACCTCAGGCAGATTCAAAAGCATTTCACACGAAACTCACAGCTCACAGTGTCGCGCCACGCACTCACTCAGTAGCAGGGCGACGGAACCATCAAGCCTCCTTAGTCGCCTCTTACGACATGCGTGGTAGGCTGCAGTGTTGCTATTCTTTGCTTCCCTTATGGGCCCCGGCAACACGCGGGAGGTCTCTTTCCAGTCATGGGGTAATTCTTCTGTCCTCCAGATTTTTATTATTAGTTCGTATAGCTTTAGATGTAATGCATGGCCACCTGCCTTTATAAATTCAACAGCAATTCCATCAGTCCCAGTTGCCTTATTGTTTTTAAGTCGTGTGATTACATATATGATTTCTTCAAATGTAGGTTCTTCAATTTGTGGTTCACATGTTAGAACCTCTTCCTGTGGGAAAGTGTTACTTGGAGCTTCACAATTTAGTAATTCAACAAAATATTCTTTCCATGTGTTGCACATTTCCTCATTGGTATTTATCATATTCCCATTTTTGTCTTTTAAACCATATGTGTTTTGTTGGTGCCCTCGTTTCATTGACTTCAGTTCTTTAAAAAATTTTCTGAATTAATTTTTCTGGTGATTAGTTTATATATCTTTGATTATATTACTCATATATTCTCGCTTCTGCTGTCTGACTATTTTTGTAGCCTCTTTACATTCATTTCTATAATGCTCTTCCTTTTGGATGTTATTGATGTCATTTAACCATACATGTCTGGCATTCTTCTTCCTAATGACTGCTTCTTCACATTTTTGATTGAACCATCTGTTCTTTCTATGCGTGGTTAACACACCGAGACATTCTTCTGCGGTAGATTGAATTGTATTCTTGATGTTCAACCAAGTTTGGTCAACGCTTTCCTCCGAAGGGTTTTGCAGAGTTTCAAGTTTACATTTTATTTCATCTGTAAATTTCTCTTTGACTGTAATGTCTTGTAGTTTTTCTCTGTTATATGTTGGGTGCAATCTTTGTAATTTAGTATAGAAAGCTCTCTTAAGTTTTATTTTAAATTTTGCTCCAACGAGGAAGTGGTCACTGTGGCACTCAGCTCCTCTATAACTTCTGACTTGCTGTATGTTTGATGCATTTCTGTTGTTAATTAAAATGTGATCTATTTGATTATAGGTTCTCTTGTCACATGATTTCCAAGTTTGTTTGTGTATATTGTCCGATATGGAAATCTCAAATAGAAATATTATTTCAAGACGTCAGTGACCAATTGGAAATATAAAAGAAATCAGTCAAGAAGCTGCACTGACAACAATGATAATCCCAAAAATAAAGATAATAGGACGCAAGAAATGGATGATGGAAGACATCTTAAAACTCAATGAAATAAGAAGAAATAACAAAATAACAAGGAAATATACGAAGAGATTCACAGGAAAATTATAAGCTATGCAAAAAGGCAAAAGAAACATGGCTTGAGGAAAATTGCAAGGAAATTGAAAACCAACACAACACCCAGAATACCAAATTAATGCACACAAGAATTAATGACATCACTAACAAAAGAACACACACATCAACAGGTTGCCTAAAAACCAAAGATGGCAAAATCATAATAGAAAAAGATCAGATTTTACATGCGTGGTCAGATTATGTGAAAGACCTTTATGATGATACAAGAGAAGAACAATTACGATCATCAGAATAATAATGAAGGACCATCAATTTTGTTTGTCGGGGTGTTTTTCTTTTAGATATCTAGCAATTCCGCAGAGCCGTCTCCCTGGGGAAGGTGTTAACAATTTTCTCCGTAATCCCGTATATCCACGTGAGGGGAAACAGCTGCGCGAGATTCGGTAGGGAATCGGGTTGCGTTGGTTACTTACAGGGGTATCTGAGATTGTCGCTCAGTAAGCAATGCAAAATACTCTGCGTAATCTTGCAAAGACATCTACAACAGCGGTAAAATGCTGTTGTTGACAGCGATGTAAATAGGATATGCGAAAAAAAAATTCCGCTGAATGCTTGAACATAAGTGTAGTGATAAATCAAGGCCTTACTATCATGTTATTATGATATTTGAAATATTCTCTAAGCAAACGTAATTGCACCAGCATTTAGCAGAGAGAGAGAGAGAGAGAGAGAGAGAGAGAGAGAGAGAGAGAGAGAGAGAGAGAGAGAGAGAGAGAGAGAGAGAGAGAAAGAATGGGGGGGGGGGAGAACTATTTGTAATATTTATCAACATAAGCCCCATAAGCTTGCACGGCCTTTCTCCAGTGCGAAAATAAGTGCACGCAGGCCCTGATTGGGCCAGACCAGGTTTCTTCTTCTTTTCGTTCATCCGGAGTGTTTTTTTCAGATGTGATTGCGGTGTGTCTGTTATGCGCCCTTGGGCCGAAACCCGTAGGCCAACACATCCGGCTATAGCGTGCTTTTTTGACCAGGTAGCATTCCTGGGAGACTCTCACTTTTGTGGTGCCATCTACAACCCAGCTGGCCAAGGTTGAACGGTCGAAGACAACGGTCATCCCTCAAAGGAAGGCAGGGACAGTCCATAGCATTTTCCGCAATCCAAGGTTGCTTCCATAGTTGCAGGGCCGACACATGGCGCCCTGGTGCTGGGCTCACCGAGGGAATCGTCACGTCCTGCTCATGGCTGCTTTAAATCCTCACTTCAATATATTGGGCATTTCGTTCACCACTGGCCGTTACCGCACAAACCAGGCAGGTCTGCAGATGGCATCCACTCAGCGAGTTTTCGGACATGTGCTTGTCCTTATGCCCGTCAGAGCTGTTCCAGGCACGGCGGACATTCGGAAAACTACCTAGTCAGAGCTGTTCCGAGCAAGAGCGGCATTCGGAAACTAGGTAGTCAGAGCTGTTCCTAGCACGAGAGACATTCGGACGAGACATTTCACTCGGACGTAAGTGCGTAGTGCCAATTTTTAGTTTGCCACACGTAGGACGGCACTTCCGACTTCGGCGGGCATTTTTTTATGAGGTTAGCCTTCCTCTGGTTTCGAGGCACGTTAGACTTATCGTTGTGATGTAGCCCACATCTCAGCTGGTCAAGATAGAACGATCATCGACATCACGGTCAGCCCTCAA
Source organism: Cepaea hortensis (assembly GCA_963921405.1). NCBI lineage: Eukaryota > Metazoa > Mollusca > Gastropoda > Stylommatophora > Helicidae > Cepaea > Cepaea hortensis. The sequence continues at coordinate 88,215,308 of OY992884.1, read as the reverse complement.
GGGAAGGCAGGGGCAGACCATGTGCATTCCCTCGCTAGCCAAGGAGGCTTCCATAATTGCAGAGCCGGCACATATTGCTCTGAGACTGGGTTCACCCAAGGAGTTGCCACGTCTTGCTCATGGCTGCTTTAGTTCCTCACTTCCATGTGTTGGGCATCTCGCTTGCCACTGGTCGCTCAAGCACACACCAGGAACGGTCAGACTGCAAGCGACATCCACTCGGTAAGCTTTTGCTTTTGACTTCGGACCACGCAATGGATTCGCTAGCCATGCGTTCCATTTCGTGTTATTGAGACGTTTTTCCACTTTTGTCTTCACTCTATGAGTTAGATACAGACAGTTTTCGTAACCATTTCATTCGACTGGGGCACTTTTCTGCCTTCTTGTACTCGCTCACAGGTAGGCTACATGTGCTGCCGGCTCAGCACCTTACCTCCGTGCAGCAGTGAACGAGAAACGGCCAGGCCCTCTCATCCGGGAATCCCTCATATCCCCCAGCTGAGAGCCTTCGAACAAGTATCAGAACTGGGCATGTAGCGTGCTCAGTATCTCACTCCTATTTTTCTCTAGGTGGTATCGGCCCGGCTCTCACATCCGAGGGTTTATGGCTTAGCGGCGGTCAGCCTCAACCCTCGACAGAGGGCCTTAGTGCTTGTGTCCGGACCAAGAACTTCTGCCTTCGTGCGCCTGATTTAAACTTTTGACTGCTATCCTCAGTCTACCTGCAGAGCAGCAGGTTGTGTCCCTCTTAGTCTGGTCCCTATCCCAAGAGCTGTCCAATATGTAGTTTTCATCCATCGGCAAGCACATGGGGTCGATGGGACACGCAAGCTCCCCCACCACGGCAAGGTGGGGACACATCAGGGGAGGACCAGGTGTTATCCTACTCACTTCGCCTGTTAATCGTCATCTCTCTCATTCCTATCACTTAGGCTAGGGGTGGACAAACTACGGCCCGCGGGCCGCATGCGGCTCGCTACCTGATTTTATGCGGCCCGCGAGGGCATTTAGGAATAATAATTTTTACTTCGTTTTTAAGTTATGTTGTTGAATTTTAAAGAATTTCATGTACCGTTATGATTGTTTCAACATTTTTTATAAGATTTCTTTCTAATTATCAATTTTTGTAAACAGTCCTTGGCCTTCGTAATGTAATGCTTCTTCTGCTTCTTCTTTCGTTCGCCTTAAATACTATAACTGCAATGTTGCCTCTTGTGTGAATTTAACTGTCCTTTTTAGTTCACCCAGCAGTCCATAGAGTTTATCTTCCACTGTCGTCTCTCTTGGCCAGAAGGTTAGTCTAGACATGATGTAATTTGGGCAGTCTTTGAATATGTGCTCTGCTGTCTGCGGCGATAATCCACACGTGCACATGGCCGATTCACCAATCTTGAATCTTGTATACATGTGGTTGCGTAATCTATTGTGTCCTGTTCTGAGGAGCAGAATAATGACTTGTTCTGGTCTGTCCATAACGTGGTAGTCGTCTTAAGCAGGTTATGGTGGCTTTCTGACTGATTTGATCATTCTTTTCTTTTGGTGGTAACGGGCACATCAGGCTGTTCTTCATTTGCTCCTTCCTTAGCCAATCGATCAGTTCTGTCGTTTCCGGGTACTCCACAGTGGGATGGTATCCACTGTATGGTGACCTTATGCTGGCTGCTAAGTTCACAAAGTAGTGTCCTTAATACTGGCAATTTCCAAGACATCATTTCGTTTTCGTTGAGGTGAGTTTCTTGCAAGCAACATACGCTTACCTTTTCTTGGTCCAAGATGTTTTCTAGTTCTATTGTTTTGTTGCTGAATCCCTCCGCATTCCAGTGCATTAGTTGTCTTTGTTTGGTATGGCCAGACGCTCTATTCTCAGGTCCCCTGGCTCCACAGGACATCTGAGAAGGACCTCCAGTAGTTGTGGTTGGACTCTTTCGAGGCATATGGCCCGGCACTGCACCTGCCTGGGGGTCCAAAGTAGGGCGAGCACCGTAACATTTAGCAGTAGTCGACATATTTCATTGCGCGTGATTGGTGGCATCCTGATTTCTGTGGTGCGCCTCCTGGCAGGTTGCCTCTTTATTCAACTTTCCTTTGCTAGAGCAGACTGTGGTCTTACTCGAGTTTAGGTGTATAGGTACGCACACACATGTCTGCGCATGCACGTACGAGCATACACATTTAGAGCGTTCTGTATATTTCTCGGCGCCAGTGACTCGCCGCCGCCCCTTCTCCTGTTAGTTAAAACAGTTCCGCCACAAGAAGGCCAGAAGTTGGACTTCTGCTGCATAGGTGATGAATTCACGAGCCATTAGGGTATTTATGCAAGGTTGGGTGCTCACCCCACCCGGCCACTGGCTACATACAGCAACATTTGGAACCATGTTATGCTAAAATGCGAATTTATCAATTTTTATATAGAGAAATATTTATCGACATGAAAAATTTAATAAGGATGATTTTATGAAAAACAGATATTTCTCCGGTGAATAAAATGATTTATTTTGCAAGAAAATATTAAATTTAAAAGTCTTTTGCTGTTTTAAATTATTTCCACATTTACAATGTTCAAATTAATTTATTTGTTGTAGTAGTCTTGATGTATTTCTGAAATTTATTCTGAGTTTACTACTTGTTTTCCGAATATTTTATTTTCACACACAGCCGGAAGTAGGTTTTGTTTCATTTCCGTTTTAAAGTTTTGTACAGTTCTAACTGTTCGAATTTTATTTAAAAAATGAGTGTCAATAACAAACGTAAGATTGAAGATGAATTCCGTGTTTTTAATTATGAATGGACAACTAAGTACTGTTTTATAAAAGTTGGTAGCAAATCAGTTTGCTTGCTGTGTCGTGAGTCAGTGGCTGTCTTCAATGAGTACAATTTAAAAAGACATTATCAAACAAAATATTCAGATTTCGGATACAATTTAACAACCGAAGGGAGGGAAAGGAAATGCCTTGAGTTGGTGAAATATTTTGGAGAAACAGCAAACTGTTTTCACTAGACAGTCTTGAATTCAAGATGCTGCAACTGAAGTTAGTCTTGTGCTGTCACACAGAATTGTAAAACAGAACAAGCCATTTTCTGATGGCGAGTTCATCAAGGAATGTTTGCTAGATGCAGCAAACATTATGTGTCCAGAACAAAAAAACAACAGATCTGACATTACTTTATCCAGGAGAACTGTGGTCAGACGTGTTGATAAGATAAGTGACAATGTTATGCATAAACTTCAAGATGTAAGTAAACAATTTGTGTGGTAGTCTCTTGCATTGGATGAGAGTACCGATGTACATGATACTGCCCAATTATTGATATTTATACGTGGAATAAACACTTCTTTCAAACTCACTGAAGAGTTATTGAGTGTTGAGTCACTCAAAGACACAACCACAGGCCATGATATATTCAATGCTGTTACTAACTGTATTGAAAGAACTGGGTTAGTTCGTAACAAGATGGCAAGTGTTACAACTGAGGAGCTCGTGCTTTGACTGGAAAAAATGTAGGTCTGGTAAAGTTGATAAGTGATAAGATTAAAGCAGAATATCCAGACCACACATTATTACCACTTCACTGTGTGATTCATCAGGAAAGTCTGTGAAAAACTGTTTTGAATATCAAGCATGTTATTGACCCAGTTGTCAGTATCATCAACCTCATCAGATCAAGAGGACTTAATCACATACAGTTCAAGGCATTACTTGACGATTTGGAAACTGAACAATCCGATGTCCTGTACCACACCAGTGTTCGATGGCTGAGTCTCGGCAAGGTGTTGAGGCGAGTGTGGGAACTCAGAGAAGAAATAGTGATGTTCCTAGAGATGAAGGGCATTGAATGTGACTTTAATACTAATATTGTCAATAAAGAGTGGAAGTTAGACTTTATGTTTGCCATTGAAATTATGGAAAATTTAAATGAACTGAATTGACAAACTTCAGGGCAATGCTGTATTAGCACATGAATTGTATGTACATGTAAAATCATTTCAGGCAAAACTCTCACAGTACTCCAGGCAAGAAAGTGAAAAAGATTTTGTCACTTCCTTTTGCTGAAACAAGAAACCATTTCTGGTGAAATGACTGAAAAGTACAAAGCCCAATTAGATGCACTTATTGAAGAATTTGGATGGAGATTCCAAGATTTCAAGAATGTAGAGCCACAGTTCAATATTCTCAGTTCCCCTTTCAGTGCAGAAGCTGATACAGCCACAGAGGATATACAGTTGGAGCTGCTTGACTTCGAAGCAGATCATGACCTGAAAGAGAAATTCAAGTCAGATGGTTTGCTGGATTTCTATGGATCTTTATCACAAGAATCATTTCCCAACTGGAAAAACTTTGCAGCTAAACTTTTGTCATTGTTTGGATCAACATACATTTGCGAACAAGCATTCTCTTCCTTGAAGATCAAAAAATCTAAGAGTAGGTCTTTATTGTCGGACTGCAACTTGCATGCTGTCATGTGAATTTCAACAAGTAAACTTGCTCCAGATTTCAAGAATATAGTCAAAAAGTGCAAGCAGTTACATCCATCTCATTAGAAATCAACATATTATAGTGACAGTGTAGTCCGTTTGTGTCTAAATTAAAGCCATTGATAGATAATAAAGAATATTTGTTATAATAACAAGTTGTAAAATCTTGTGAACAAATTAGTAAAAGTGTTTGTCCATATTGTCAAATATAATGTATAAGTATATAAGTAAAATAACATTGCAATCATTATTTATTTATACTGCTTAATAACCTATAAATAATAATTAATTATTGTGATAGGTTGCTGTAAGCAAAATGGACATTTTATACAAGATATATATATACACACACACACACACACACACACACACACACACACACACACACACACACACACACACATACATGCGGCCCGCCAATAGCTTTACATTTGTCAATGCGGCCCTACGCACAAAAAGTTTGCCCATCCCTGCCCTAGTCCATACTTGCCCACTATGCATCCGTCCTGTTGATTTCAAACTTTGGCATTCAAGTCACCCATTATGATAGTTACTTCAGAATTCTTGCATTTCTTGAAGGCTTTCTCTAAATCACTATAAAATTCATCAATACTGTCATCACTACTGTCTGCTGTTGGTGCATAAACTTGTAAGACGTTGACATCAAAAGGTCTTCCACTCAACTTCACCAGTAACACTCTGTCTGATACAGTCCAATATCCTTTGATCGATTTTGCTCTCTGTGTATCCATTATAATTGCTACTCCTCGCTGTTGTTTCTCTCCACCAGAATAGATTATTCTATATTCCTCGGATGTAATAATGCCCATTCCTGTCCATCTGGTCTCACATAACCTAACAGGTTAATATTTAATCTTCTCATTTCATTCTTAATGTTATCAAATTTCCCACCCCCACTCATAGTTCTTACATTCCAAGTTCCTACTTTCAATGTTGATATTCTTTTGCACTCAGTCGCCTGATGACGGTCTGGAGTCACCTGGTGCACATGACTACCCCTACCGGGCGAGGCTACTCCTATGGAGCACCAATTTACGCTGTTTCTCTGATTATCGATAAGACTGCAGTACATAATATTCTTGGCATCTGTAAAGAAGGTAGTTTGCCATTGCTTTCCTTCCTAGCAGTGACCATACTGGTCGATGACCGTAGCCAATGTCTCCCCAAAAAGAGATCCTCTGCCTACCGTCGTGAAACTGGAGACCATAACCTACAACTATCTGTCGGCTGCTCCTCAACTTCATCCACCACCTGCACCCATGGCTTCGCGTAACCCTGATCGGGGGGCTAAACGGGTACTCCACCTTGCCCAAGGGTGTCCCGTAGGCTAGTGGAGGGAAGGAGGCACCCATCAAGGCATTAACTATCATGTTATTATATTTTAAATATTCTCTAAGCAAACGTAATTGCACCAGCATTTGGGAGAGAGAGAGAGAGAGAGAGAGAGAGAGAGAGGAGAGAGAGAGAGGAGAGAGAGAGAGGAGAGAGAGAGAGAGAGAGAGAGAGAGAGAGAGAGAGAGAGAGAGGAGAGAGAGAGAGAGGAGAGAGAGAGAGAGAGAGAGAGAGAGAGAGAGAGAGAGAGAGAGAGAGAGAGAGAACTACTTGTTCAAATTGAATGAAATTTACAAACATAAATGACATTTCCTCTAAACATATTTATCAACATAAAGCCCATAGACTTCAAAGGTCTTTCGCCGTTAATATAAGTAAGTTGTCTTTAAATTGCGGGTGGCCTTGAGAGGCCAGTAAAAAAATATTTCTTATATAGCTCATAAGACTCATAGTATCATTAAAAGTACAGTTTCAAGAATTAAACATAAACATAGAATTATAAAAGTGGATCATAAAATGTAAGTAAATAAAGATTAAACAAATGTTGTATAAACATTTTAATAGCTTTCTTCTTATAATTGCAAAAATATGACTGAGGAATTGATTATTTTATTTCTAAAGAAAAAATAAAAGATTTTAATGTGAGTCTTTGGTATCATATTTAGGTATATTATTTTTATTTTCAAATTCTAGTAATTTCCCTTGTATCAATATTAGACGATTATGTCCCCCTACCAAGCGCAAACTGCTACTGCAACCATAGATTAATCTGAGGCAACTTATATATAAGGTAGACCAAGAAGACGGTGGAGAGATAATATATATACAGACCTACAAGCACTTGGAATCAACGACTGGCAAGAGAAGGTCAACCAGAGACACGAATGGAGACGGTTTGTATCTGCAGCAAAGAACCTCAATGGCTCGGAACGCTGAAGAAGAAGAAGAATTTACATATAAACTTAAAGAAAGTCAAATATACAAATAGAAACGCAAAATTTGATCTACAGGCACTGAAGAGTGAGGAGATAGAAGATAAATTCAACGTAGAGGTAAAGAAAAGATTCGATGCATTGTCCGATATCTTCTTCTTCAACGTCGTCGACAGTGAGGGCCCGTAGGGCCCAAAAACTTAAAATACATCCATCGATCGGTCCAGCAGTCCACCGAACACTAAACCGGAAGTGATTGCCGGACCGATGCAAATGAGGCTCTAAAGGATGCTTGTTTGTTTGGGTGAATTAAAATTGAAGTACCGTAATTTCTATCACACTTTTCATATGAAGCATAAGAATATTAAGGAGACCAACAATGTTCTCTGGCCATCTCTGTGATGAGAAGAGGAATATTGTAAAACGTGATGAGTGGAAAGAAGCAGCAGGGGAAGAATGAGAGAAACGACGCTGGGTGGACTGGAGAAGGGTGCATGGGGGAATAATATACATTGCATCAGGAACAAGGATCTGCGGAGATGAATGAACGGCTAAGCCAGTTGGCAGGGCTCGTGATGTTGGTGATACAACATTATTTAATGTTTAACTAAACTCGAATATACATGTCAACTATCAGTTCCAATCATACAACAGAAAAATAGGTCACTGAAGAATGTACGCGAACTCTGCGACTATTAACTATTTCAGTAAACTCTGTCATCACAGGTTTGTAAACTTTGAAAGATTACACGAAATATCACGTATTATATAAACTGTCATAGATTACAAACACATCACAGATTATACACATTATCAAAGATTACACAAACTATCAACGATTACACAAAACATAACAGATTATACAAACTATCAACGATTACACAAAACATAACAGATTATACAAACTATCAACGATTACACAAAAAAATCACATATTGTACAAACTATCAAAGATTACAAATTATTAAAGATTACATAAAAATTCTCAGATTATACAAACTATCAAAGGCTACAAACTATCAAAGATTTCACAACATATTACAGCATATATAAACAGTCAAAGATTACAAAAACATCACAGATTACACAAACTATCAAAGATTACACAAAATATCACAGCATATATAAACAGTCATAGATTACAAAAACATCACAGATTACACAAACTATCAAAGATTACACAAAATATCACAGCATATATAAACAGTCATAGATACAAAAACATCACAGATTACACAAACTATCAAAGATTACACAAAATATCACAGCATATATAAACAGTCATAGATTACAAAAACATCACAGATTACACAAACTATCAAAGATTACACAAAACATCGTAGATTTTACAAACTATCAAAGACTACAAACTATCAAAGATTACACACAAAAAAATGCCAAAGTAACATTTGTAACAATACAGATAAGCGGAAATATCTGACTATAACATTCACAATTTGACACCCAGACAAATATCTAATTATAACACTCACAACTGACTTTACTGGCCATGTGATAACTATTTATATTAACATTTGTTGCTAGACTCTCTAATAAGCAATACATGAATGTAGAATTTGTAACCAAACAATATCTGACTATAATTAACCTCACTAGACACAATATCTGACTATAATTAACCTCACTAGACACAATATCTGACTATAATTAACCTCACAAGACACAATATCTGACTATAAGTAACCTCACTAGACACAATATCTGACTATAATTAACCTCACTAGACACAATATCTGACTATAACTAACCTCACTAGACACAATATCTGACTATAAGTATAACTAACCTCACTAGACACAATATCTGACTATAAATATAACTAACCTCACTAGACACAATATCTGACTATAAATATAACTAACCTCACTAGACACAATATCTGACTATAATTAACCTCACTAGACACAATATCTGACTATAACATTCACAATTTGACACCCAGACAAATATCTAATTATAACACTCACAACTGACTTTACTGGCCATGTGATAACTATTCACATTAACATTTGTTGCTAGACTCTATAATAAGCAATACATGAATGTAGAATTTGTAACCAAACAAAACATCTGACTATAACTAACCTCACTAGACACAATATCTGACTATAAGTATAACTAACCTCACTAGACACAATATCTGACTATAAGTATAACTAACCTCACTAGACACAATATCTGACTATAACATTCACAATTTGACACCCAGACAAATATCTAATTATAACACTCACAACTGACTTTACTGGCCATGTGATAACTATTTACATTAACATTTGTTGCTAGACTCTCTAATAAGCAATACATGAATGTAGAATTTGTAACCAAACAAAACATCTGACTATAATTAACCTCACTAGACACAATATCTGACTATAATTAACCTCACTAGACACAATATCTGACTATAAGTAACCTCACTAGACACAATATCTGACTATAATTAACCTCACTAGACACAATATCTGACTATAACTAACCTCACTAGACACAATATCTGACTATAAGTATAACTAACCTCACTAGACACAATATCTGACTATAAATATAACTAACCTCACTAGACACAATATCTGACTATAATTAACCTCACTAGACACAATATCTGACTATAATTAACCTCACTAGACACAATATCTGACTATAATTAACCTCACTAGACACAATATCTGACTATAAGTATAACTAACCTCACTAGACACAATATCTGACTATAAGTATAACTAACCTCACTAGACACAATATCTGACTATAATTAACCTCACTAGACACAATATCTGACTATAATTAACCTCACTAGACACAATATCTGACTATAATTAACCTCACTAGACACAATATCTGACTATAATTAACCTCACTAGACACAATATCTGACTATAAGTATAACTAACCTCACTAGACACAATATCTGACTATAATTAACCTCACTAGACACAATATCTGAATATAATTAACCTCACTAGACACAATATCTGACTATAAGTAACCTCACTAGACACAATATCTGACTATAAGTAACCTCACTAGATACAATATCTGACTATAAGTAACCTCACTAGACACAATATCTGACTATAATTAACCTCACTAGACACAATATCTGACTATAAGTAACCTCACTAGACACAATATCTGACTATAAGTATAACTAACCTCACTAGACACAATATCTGACTATAATTAACCTCACTAGACACAATATCTGACTATAATTAACCTCACTAGACACAATATCTGACTATAATTAACCTCACTAGACACAATATCTGACAATAATTAACCTCACTAGACACAATATCTGACTATAAGTAACCTCACTAGACACAATATCTGACTATAAGTATAACTAACCTCACTAGACACAATATCTGACTATAATTAACCTCACTAGACACAATATCTGACTATAATTAACCTCACTAGACACAATATCTGACTATAACTAACCTCACTAGACACAATATCTGACTATAAGTAACCTCACTAGACACAATATCTGACTATAATTAACCTCACTAGACATATCTGACTATAATTAACTTCACTAGACACAATATCTGACTATAAGTATAACTAACCTCACTAGACACAATATCTGACTATAATTAACCTCACTAGACACAATATCTGACTATAATTAACCTCACTAGACACAATATCTGACTATAAGTAACCTCACTAGACACAATATCTGACTATAAGTATAACTAACCTCACTAGACACAATATCTGACTATAATTAACCTCACTAGACACAATATCTGACTATAATTAACCTCACTAGACACAATATCTGACTATAATTAACCTCACTAGACACAATATCTGACTATAATTAACCTCACTAGACATAATATCTGACTATAACTAACCTCACTAGACACAATATCTGACTATAATTAACCTCACTAGACACAATATCTGACTATAATTAACCTCACTAGACACAATATCTGACTATAAGTAACCTCACTAGACACAATATCTGACTATAAGTATAACTAACCTCACAAGACACAATATCTGACTATAATTAACCTCACTAGACACAATATCTGACTATAATTAACCTCACTAGACACAATATCTGACTATAACTAACCTCAGTAGACACAATATCTGACTATAAGTAACCTCACTAGACACAATATCTGACTAGAATTAACCTCACTAGACACAATATCTGACTAGAATTAACCTCACTAGACACAATATCTGACTATAAGTATAACTAACCTCACTAGACACAATATCTGACTATAATTAACCTCACTAGACACAATATCTGACTATAATTAACCTCACTAGACACAATATCTGACTATAAGTAACCTCACTAGACACAATATCTGACTATAAGTATAACTAACCTCACTAGACACAATATCTGCCTATAATTAACCTCACTAGACACAATATCTGACTATAATTAACCTCACTAGACACAATATCTGACTATAACTAACCTCACTAGACACAATATCTGACTATAAGTAACCTCACTAGACACAATATCTGACTATAATTAACCTCACTAGACACAATATCTGACTATAATTAACCTCACTAGACACAATATCTGACTATAACTAACCTCACTAGACACAATATCTGACTATAATTAACCTCACTAGACACAATATCTGACTATAACTAACCTCACTAGACACAATATCTGACTATAATTAACCTCACTAGACACAATATCTGACTATAAGTAACCTCACTAGACACAATATCTGACTATAACTGACCTCACTAGACACAATATCTGACTATAAGTAACCTCACTAGACACAATATCTGACTATAACTAACCTCACTAGACACAATATCTGACTATAACTAACCTCACTAGACACAATATCTGACTATAACTAACCTCACTAGACACAATATCTAACTATAACTAACCTCACTAGACACAATATCTGACTATAACTGACCTCACTAGACACAATATCTGACTATAATTAACCTCACTAGACACAATATCTGACTATAACTAACCTCACTAGACACAATATCTGACTATAATTAACCTCACTAGACACAATATCTGAATATAAGTAACCTCACTAGACACAATATCTGACTATAACTGACCCCACTAGACACAATATCTGACTATAACTAACCTCACTAGACACAATATCTGACTATAATTAACCTCACTAGACACAATATGTGACTATAACTAACCTCACTAGACACAATATCTGACTATAACTAACCTCACTAGACACAATATCTGACTATAACTGACCTCACTAGACACAATATCTGACTATAAGTAACCTCACTAGACACAATATCTGACTATAACTAACCTCACTAGACACAATATTTGACTATAACTAACCTCAATAGACACAATATCTGACTATAACTAACCCAACTAGACACAATATCTGACTATAACTAACCTCACTAGACACAATATCTGACTATAAGTAACCTCACTAGACACAATATCTGACTATAAGTAACCTCACTAGACACAATATCTGACTATAATTAACCTCACTAGACACAATATCTGACTATAAGTATAACTAACCTAACTAGACACAATATCTGACTATAACTAACCTCACTAAACACAATATCTGACTATAAGTAACCTCACTAGACACAATATCTGACTATAATTAACCTCACTAGACACAATATCTGACTATAAGTAACATCACTAGACACAATATCTGACTATAATTAACCTCACTAGACACAATATCTGACCATAAGTAACCTCACTAGACACAATATCTGACTATAATTAACCTCACTAGACACAATATCTGACTATAAGTAACCTCACTAGACACAATATCTGACTATAAGTAACCTCACTAGACACAATATCTGACTATAACTGACCTCACTAGTCACAATATCTGACTATAACTAAACTCATTAGAAACAATATCAGACTACAGCTAAATTCACCAGACACAATATCTAACTATAAATAAACTCATTAGACATAATATCTGATTATAATGTCTGAAACTGAAAATACATTCAGTAGACACATTTGACTGTCATTAGAAACTATAACTAAACTATTAGACACAATATCTGACTATAACTAATCTAGATAGACACAATATCTTACAATAACTAATTTCACTAGACACAATTTCTAGTTATAACTAAACTCACTAAACACAATTTCTGACTATATTATTTGGAATTTTAATTAAACTCACTAGACTCAATATTTGACTATGACTAAACGCAGTAGGAACAAGATTTGACTATAACTATACTCAGTAAACACAAGATTTGACTATAACTAAACTCAATAGACACAATAAATAATTGACTATAACTAAACTCACTAGTCATAATAATTGACTATAACTAAACTCACTAGACACAATGTCCGACTATAATAATATCTTAAACTATCACACAATTTACTAGACACAATATTTAACTATAACTAATCTCAATAAATAAAATATTTTACTATAACAAAACTAATACGACCCAACATATGACCATAACTAAATACATCAGACATAACATCTGACTATAACTAAACTCACTAGACAGAAGATCCAGCCGTAACAACAGTATGTTAACTAAACTGGGAAACTAAACGAATGACTTTGACAATAGTGGCTATCACACGACAAGACGCATCCATTGATCAATGGCTAAATTGTCTTGGCCGATCTCATTTTCCACACAACAGGATCCAGGAAATTGAAGAGAAATGTCTCGTGTTCTTGGACTTCATTATCAAATGTGAGTGACAGACGGGCCGGCGAAAAGAAGGATAATGTTAACGACAGGCTCATTTCTAATAGGAAGTAAGGAGTGAGTTGGATGGCTGGTCGGATAGCTTACGGTGAATACACAGTTGTAGACAGACAATGATGGAAAGATGAGAGTAGCAATCAGCAAGGATAGATAATTGAGATGGAAAGATGGAAACAGAAGAATATAAGCCGATATACAGGTAGAGAAGCAAACAGAACGAGGTGTAGAAGAAGGAAAGTGTTATTTTAGGGAACATTATACATACGTGCTTATATAACACACATAGAAATTATATAGTGGGTAAATGGGTAGATTGGTAGCAGATTTGACAGCCAGGCAGACAGATAGACAGGTAGCTGCAGATAGGCAGACAGGCAGATAGATACATAGACAGGCAAACAAGCAGCCAGACATATAGATAGATAGATAGATAGATAGATAGATAAGTAGGTAGACAGACAGATAGGTAGATAGATAGATAGACAGACAGACAGATAGGTAGATAGACAGACAGACAGATAAATAGATAGATAGGTAGGTAGATAGACAGACTGACAGAATTATAGACAGACAGACAGGTAGATAGATAGATAGATAGATAGATAGATAGATAGACAGACGAGCAGACATACATGTAGACAGACACATTGCTAAATATATAGACAGAGTGATAAACATATAGACAGACAGACAGGCAGACATACCTGATCAGAAATCCCACTTAAGTGTTCCGACGCTAGAATGAACTCCCGCCAGGCAGGCCTTACACCGGAAGTTCCCGACTCACAAGCAGGCCTATTTTTCACGGACCATCTGTATGCACGTGTAACCACAAGCCTGGACCTCTCTCCGACCTGTGAGTCAATACACTGGGGTACTCACGTCTGAAATGGTTCATCGTGTCCCCGGCCGCGTTTTTAGACTGATAGTCCGACACTTAGCTTTTCTCTCAGTTCCCTGTGCTAGTTAGTCACGTGACGCGGCAGCTGAAATTTAGAATAACAGATGGGATTGATTCAAGTTTGATAGACTGATCTCTTCCCCCAGCCTCTTCCCACCTTTGCACCCACTATTTTTACTACGTCCTAACCTCTATAACCCACTGATTTCTCACTTTTATTCGTATGTGAATGTCCTCCACTCTTCCAGTTTCTCTATCATCCATTTTCTCTGACTCTCTGACATTCTCGCACAAAATTCCACCAACGCTCACACTCTCACTAAATCTCACACAATATTCCACGAACATTTCTCACCCACATTCTCTCACTGTCTCGCTGATTTATACACGGTATTCCAACACAATTCTCACTCACTCACTCACTCACTCACTCACTCACTCACTCACCCACTCACTCACTCACTCAATCACTCGCTCACTCACTCACTCATTCATTCATTCAAACACTCGCTCACTCACTAATTATAACACAGAGTTGATGGAATATTGTGTGAGAATTTGTGAGAGAAAATCGGCGAGAGAGAGAGAGAGAGAGAGAGAGAGAGAGAGAGAGAGAGAGAGAGAGAGAGAGAGAGAAAGAGAATTGGTAGAGACTTTACCTCACACCGACACTCTCCCACTCACCTTCTCTCACAAATTCTCGTATTCCACCAACGCCCATACTCTCTCACACATTCTCACACAATATTCCACCAAGACTCTCTCGTCCATTCACCCTCCCCCCACCCTCCTACACACACACACGCGCGCCAACCGTTGCTCACCCGAACCACACTTCTACATTAGCTGCCCTATTATAAATGCCCATATAGACCCACCTTTCCATTTCTCGGCGTGTTTATCTCTCTCTCTCTCTCTCTCTCTCTCTCTCTCTCTCTCTCTCTCTCTCTCTCTCTCTCTCTCTCTCTCTCTCTCACACACACACTCTCGCTCCGAATTTTCACTCATCCGGAAGTATGCTCACACTTTACTCCTATTCTCGCATTTGACGAATGACTTCCATCACTCACCAGCCCTCGATGATTTAATATCAACTCCCCTCTTCCCCGTCGCCTCTTTAATCTTCACCTCACTGTTTTCCTAAAACCTGCCCCCTCCCTTGTTACGTAGACTCCCCCTCTATCCTCGACCGCACTGCTGCCACCTGTATTCATGATACAGCGTTGCCCTGGTAACTTAGGCCAGACTAGGCCCCCCCCCCCCTCCCCGGCCATCATCTCCGAACGTGCCCTCGTGAAGAGAAAAAGAGAAAGTTCTCGGTGAGCGAGTCAACAAGTACGTTCGGTTGGCGTTTGCAGGTTGACCTGGCCATGTTTTCTTCTGTCTTTTTCTCTTCGTTCTTTAAAATGATTACAGACAGCGCAACGCTCCGACAGCCTGACAGTCTGCTTGAAACCTGCATGATTTCCACGCTTTCATTTCTGTATGTGGAGGCCAGCAATGCCGAATGGATAAGACGCTCGTTCTCAACATCCGGTATGGTGATGCCGAGGTTCCAGGTTTAACCCCTACAACGGACAGTTGGACTAAAACACTGTCTTCACATCCTTGACTTGGGGACATAAATTACAAGTACCTCAGAAGTTGGAGAGGTTTCATCTAAAGGCGAGAAACACTGGTAATAGGGAAAGCTAATTCACACGCAAAGATCAGTCCAGTGGACTAGAAGTAGTAGCAAGCGTGTGGACTAGGCTTGAGTTCAAAGAGAGCTAATGCACACAAAAAAAAACATACGTATGTAATTAACCCATGAGAGATGCAG
Source organism: Cepaea hortensis (assembly GCA_963921405.1). NCBI lineage: Eukaryota > Metazoa > Mollusca > Gastropoda > Stylommatophora > Helicidae > Cepaea > Cepaea hortensis. The sequence continues at coordinate 88,199,031 of OY992884.1, read as the reverse complement.
GGTGTATTTTTAATGATCGTGCAGTGTTTGAAAATATTGCCGGTCCAAGTTTTGTATTTGCCCTTTATGTTGTATGAACTTTACAGAGGGTGAATACAAAACTTGGACCGGCAATATTTTCAAACACTGCACAGCAATTAAAAATACCCGGGATGGTTAACCCGGTCAACAAATGCCCGCAGAAGTCGGATGTGTAAAAAAAAAAAAAAAAACTCCGGATGAACGCAGCAGAAGAAGAAGAATTAAAAATACACCCTGATCTACCGCAGGGGTGTGAAATGTTATACCTCACATATATTAGGTTGTGGGATAACCAGTTATACCTCACATATATTAGGTTGTGGGATAACCAGTTATACCTCACATATATTAGGTTGTGAGATAACCAGTTATACCTCACATATATTAGGTTGTGGGATAACCAGTTAGACCTCACATATATTAGGTTGTGGGATAACGAGTTAGACCTCACATATATTAGGTTGTGGGATAACCAGTTATACCTCACATATATTAGGTTGTGGGATAACCAGTTATACCTCACATATATTAGGTTGTGGGATAACCAGTTATACCTCACATATATTAGGTTGTGGGATAACGAGTTAGACCTCACATATATTAGGTTGTGGGATAACCAGTTATACCTCACATATATTAGGTTGTGGGATAACGAGTTAGACCTCACATATATTAGGTTGTGGGATAACCAGTTATACCTCACATATATTAGGTTGTGGGATAACGAGTTAGACCTCACATATATTAGGTTGTGGGATAACCAGTTAGATGTCACATATATTAGGTTGTGGGATAACGAGTTAGACCTCACATATATTAGGTTGTGGGATAACCAGTTATACCTCACATATATTAGGTTGTGGGATAACGAGTTAGACCTCACATATATTAGGTTGTGGGATAACGAGTTAGACCTCACATATATTAGGTTGTGGGATAACGAGTTAGACCTCACATATATTAGGTTGTGGGATAACGAGTTAGACCTCACATATATTAGGTTGTGGGATAACCAGTTAGATCTCACATATATTAGGTTGTGGGATAACGAGTTAGACCTCACATATATTAGGTTGTGGGATAACGAGTTAGACCTCACATATATTAGGTTGTGGGATAACCAGTTAGATGTCACATATATTAGGTTGTGGGATAACCAGTTAGATGTCACATATATTAGGTTGTGGGATAACGAGTTAGACCTCACATATATTAGGTTGTGGGATAACGAGTTAGACCTCACATATATTAGGTTGTGGGATAACGAGTTAGACCTCACATATATTAGGTTGTGGGATAACCAGTTAGATGTCACATATATTAGGTTGTGGGATAACGAGTTAGACCTCACATATATTAGGTTGTGGGATAACGAGTTAGACCTCACATATATTAGGTTGTGGGATAACCAGTTAGATGTCACATATATTAGGTTGTGGGATAACGAGTTAGACCTCACATATATTAGGTTGTGGGATAACGAGTTAGACCTCACATATATTAGGTTGTGGGATAACCAGTTAGATGTCACATATATTAGGTTGTGGGATAACCAGTTAGATGTCACATATATTAGGTTGTGGGATAACGAGTTAGACCTCACATATATTAGGTTGTGGGATAACGAGTTAGACCTCACATATATTAGGTTGTGGGATAACGAGTTAGACCTCACATATATTAGGTTGTGGGATAACCAGTTAGATGTCACATATATTAGGTTGTGGGATAACGAGTTAGACCTCACATATATTAGGTTGTGGGATAACCAGTTAGATGTCACATATATTAGGTTGTGGGATAACGAGTTAGACCTCACATATATTAGGTTGTGGGATAACGAGTTAGACCTCACATATATTAGGTTGTGGGATAACCAGTTAGATGTCACATATATTAGGTTGTGGGATAACGAGTTAGACCTCACATATATTAGGTTGTGGGATAACCAGTTAGATGTCACATATATTAGGTTGTGGGATAACGAGTTAGACCTCACATATATTAGGTTGTGGGATAACGAGTTAGACCTCACATATATTAGGTTGTGGGATAACGAGTTAGACCTCACATATATTAGGTTGTGGGATAACGAGTTAGACCTCACATATATTAGGTTGTGGGATAACCAGTTAGATGTCACATATATTAGGTTGTGGGATAACGAGTTAGACCTCACATATATTAGGTTGTGGGATAACCAGTTAGATGTCACATATATTAGGTTGTGGGATAACGAGTTAGACCTCACATATATTAGGTTGTGGGATAACGAGTTAGACCTCACATATATTAGGTTGTGGGATAACCAGTTAGATGTCACATATATTAGGTTGTGGGATAACGAGTTAGACCTCACATATATTAGGTTGTGGGATAACCAGTTAGATGTCACATATATTAGGTTGTGGGATAACGAGTTAGACCTCACATATATTAGGTTGTGGGATAACGAGTTAGACCTCACATATATTAGGTTGTGGGATAACGAGTTAGACCTCACATATATTAGGTTGTGGGATAACGAGTTAGACCTCACATATATTAGGTTGTGGGATAACCAGTTAGATGTCACATATATTAGGTTGTGGGATAACGAGTTAGATGTCACATATATTAGGTTGTGGGATAACCAGTTAGATGTCACATATATTAGGTTGTGGGATAACGAGTTAGACCTCACATATATTAGGTTGTGGGATAACGAGTTAGACCTCACATATATTAGGTTGTGGGATAACGAGTTAGACCTCACATATATTAGGTTGTGGGATAACCAGTTAGATCTCACATATATTAGGTTGTGAGATAACGAGTTAGACCTCACATATATTAGGTTGTGGGATAACGAGTTAGACCTCACATATATTAGGTTGTGGGATAACGAGTTAGACCTCACATATATTAGGTTGTGGGATAACCAGTTAGATGTCACATATATTAGGTTGTGGGATAACGAGTTAGACCTCACATATATTAGGTTGTGGGATAACGAGTTAGACCTCACATATATTAGGTTGTGGGATAACGAGTTAGACCTCACATATATTAGGTTGTGGGATAACCAGTTAGATGTCACATATATTAGGTTGTGGGATAACGAGTTAGACCTCACATATATTAGGTTGTGGGATAACCAGTTAGATGTCACATATATTAGGTTGTGGGATAACGAGTTAGACCTCACATATATTACGTTGTGGGATAACCAGTTAGATGTCACATATATTAGGTTGTGGGATCCCCTCTGCTGTGTGTCCACCGTGACGAGGTAGAGGGGCTTGTGCGTTCCAATGACCCCAAGAGCTATGCCGACAGTAGCACAGCTACTGGTAGGGCCACCCATGTCGGACAGGTCAAGGGAGAGGGACCAGACGAAGAGACACACAAACCTGCTGCCTTGTAGGTAGACTGGGGACAGTCAAAGGCTAGGGAAAGCATCCCGAATAAATGCTTGTCGAAATCGGATGTACTGAGCCACAGGCTTGACAAAGCAGTGCAACGTGACTTAATTCATGATGTCACAAATCAAAATTAATCGATATGGTGCTAATCCCGTGAAGTCCCATCAGGCGGTGATAGTGCCGGGCCCCCTGCCTCGAGGGGGTCCACCCATGACTACTGGTGGTCACCTTCCCCTGTGCTGTGGAGTCAAGGCACAGAGGAGTAGGTTAAGAGCTATTGACCAAATACCCCGGACACTCAACATACTACAGTGGAATGCCGAAGGAGTTTACAAGAAGAAAGACTCCCTAACACAGCGTCTTCATAAAGATAGAATAGATGTGGCATGCATTCAAGAGACACATCTTAACGCCAATCACAAATTCTCAGTCAGAGGATATCAGGCCACACGTTTCGACCGCGAAGGACACAAAGGAGGAGTTCTAATACTTACACGAAATACAATACCTTGCAGCGAAGTATCTGTGATCTCTGACAACCAAACGGAAATTATAGGTGTTGATATAATGATAAAGGACGTGAAAATAAGAATCTACAATCTGTATAGCCCAGCAGATAAGGACCTTACACTCTCAAACATGAAAATAACTGACACAAACTGCACTATTGTCGGAGACTTTAATAGCCGTTCAGAAAGATGGGGATACCCAGATACTGACAAAAGAGGAGATGAATTGGAGGACTGGGAAATAGACTCAAATCTCCATCTACTCAACAAAGCGGATGACACACCGAGCTTCTACTCCAGAAGGTGGCTTACCACTTCTACTCCAGACTTAGCTTTCTGCACAGGAGACATCCTCCACAAAATCGATCGCCATGTGCTGGACCAATTAGCAGGTAGTGACCACAGACCAATCAAGCTTGAAATGAATATGGAGTATGTTCCACAGGAGCAAAAGCCCTTGCCCAGCTGGAATTACAAACGAGCAGATTGGGACAGATTTGCCATACTAACAGACAAATATTGTGAAAACATAAATACACGATATGGCAACATAAAGCAAATGGTGGAAAGTCTAAACAGAGCGATAATACAGGCAGCCACTGAGTCCATTCCAAGAGGAGCGAGGAAAAATTACAAACCATACTGGACTGAAGAACTACAAAGTTTGGAGGACAAAGTTGAAGATGCCAGGAAGACAGCAGAGAGAGAACAAACAATTGAAGCAAACATCTCTCTCAAAGCCATCTCAGCAAAATATAAAAGAACAGTAAATCAAACAACAAGAGATTGTTGGAGGGAAAAAACAGAAAACCTTAATTTTGACAGGGATGGAAACAAACTATGGAAACTAGTGAAAGCCATGAACAATGAAGGACCTAGAAACAAACAAATAACAATTAAACAAGGAAATGCCTTGCTTACAGGAAAAAAGGCTTTCAAATGCACTAATGGAACACTATGCAAATGCAAACCACATTGATATTACAACCGAACAGAAGAAAGCAATCAAAGACAAACAGATACATCATAGAAATACAGAGACAGCAGCAGAATATATGATGGCAAATCTAACAATGGAAGAAATGGAACAGGCAATGAATACCCTAAAAAAGAAGAAATCACCAGGAAAGGATGGAATCACAAATGAAATGCTAATAGGACTAGGCACCAAGGCAAAGAAGAAGCTACTAGCAGTCCTAAATAACAGCTGGAAGAGAGGAATAGTCCCACAGGCATGGAAGGAAGCTATACTAATACCAGTCCCAAAGAAAGGAAAAGACCTGGAAGAACCAAATGGCTATCGACCCATCAGTCTACTTAGCTGTGTAGGAAAATTAATGGAACGCATTATCAATGGCAGGCTAACATGGCATCTGGAAGAAAACAAACTCTTAACACCACACCAAGCAGGATTCAGAAAATACAGATCCACTGAAGATCAAATAACCTATATAGCTCAGGAAATAGAGGATGCCTTCCAAGAGAAAAAGCACACACTAGCAGTCTGGATAGATTTAGAAAAAGCATTTGATAAAGTATGGAAGGAAGGACTGAAAGTAAAACTGCAAAACATGCATGTTTGTGGAAAAATGTATAAATGGATAAGCCACTACCTTGAGAACAGAACTGCCAGGACAAAAGTACAAGGACAAACAAGCAAAATGATGCTGCTGGAGCAAGGTGTCCCCCAAGGAGGAGTTCTTTCACCAACATTATTCCTAGCATATATAAATGACATCACAGAAAATTTTCCAGCCAGAGTACACACATCCTCCTTTGCAGATGACCTAGCCAAATGGACATCTGAAGAATATATTAGTACAGCTAACAGCAGAATACAGCAAGCCTTATTGGCGCTAGAGGACTGGTCAAAATCATGGCTAGTGAAGATAAGTGAGGAGAAAACAACATGCACAGTGTTCTCCCTCTCAAATAAAACTCAGCAACCTAAGCTGGTATTGAATGGAAAAATATTGCGCCATGAAGAAAATCCAAACTATCTAGGAGTCACCTTTGATCGTCGCCTGACATGGAAGACACAGGTTGAGAAAAATCGAACAAGAGCAAGGCAGAGAATGGCAATCATGAAAAAGCTTGCTGGTACAACGTGGGGAGCAGATGAGAAAGTTCTCAAGAAGTTATATACTGGACGGGTGAGGCCAGTACTGGAATATGGCATTGCAGCTTGGGCAACAGCAGCTAAGTCAAACTTTAACAAAATAAGTAGAGTCCAAAACCAAGGAATGCGAATCATAACTGGAAGCCTGAAGACAACGCCTATTAATGAACTAGAAAAGATCACTTGTTTACAACCAATGCAGGATAGAAGAGATAGCAGAGCCCAGCAACAAGCAGAAAAATTTAGAAGATTGACAGACCACCCTATGTACAACAGATTTAATGGTTTTGGAAAGGGAAGACTGAAGCGTAGCAACTTTGTAGAAACTGCAAAACGAAGGATTAGGGCAGATCCTATACTTAACATATCAACAGTCAAGCCCATACACAATGCACACAAGTTCCCAGCTTGGAGACAGCAGCAACTGCCTGAGATGATAGAAAACATTCCTGGTATTGAGAAAAAGAACACTCAGCATGAAACCGAAAGAAGAGAAATAACCCTAAACTACATAAAAGAACATTACCCAAGCAGGAATTGGACCCATGCATATACAGATGGATCAGCCAAAAATTCAATAGAGAATGGAGGAGGAGGAATTCTCCTAAATTTAAAAAATGGAGTGAAAAAAACACATTCAATGGCAACTGGAAAATTTTCAAGTAACTTCAAAGCGGAGGTAGAGGCTTTGAAAACTGCAGCAGAAATGCTCCTGATGGAGGAAAATAAAGAGAAGCAAATAGCTATCTTCACAGATGCAAAGTCAGCTGTCTCAATACTGAAGAGCAATAACAGCACAGAACTAACTGACCTAAGAGCAGCACTCCATGGTCTATGCCAGAAATCCAAAAAAGTTGTAATAACTGGATCCCATCACATTGCAGTATACCTGGAAACGAAGAGGCTGACAGACTGGCAAAAGAGGGCGGACGACTACCACAGCCTGACATAGACATAACCTTTAATGAGGCAAAGAGGTTTATAAAAAGTACTTATAGAACCAAATGGGAATCAGAGCATCCAGGCCATCAGAAGGATGATGCATATTACAAACTCGACCGAAGAGAACAAGTAGCAATCTTCAGACTCCGCACAGGACATAACAGGCTGAAATACCACTTGTTCAATAAACTAAAGATAGGAGATACCGATGAATGTAATTGTAGAACTGGAAAAATGACAGCAAAACATTTGCTGCAGGATTGCCCAACGTATGCAGAACAGAGAAAGATATTTTGGCCCACACCTGCTTCATTTGAGGACAAGCTCTATGGAGATATCAACAAGCTAAAGTTGACCGCAGCTTACTTTAACTACATACAGGTTGACATTTAAAGGTGCATGAAGACCCAGAGGCATGAAATGGAATATTGCTTGGATAGCAAATCCATTATGTGGAAAGTCCAAATCGAAAGCTCGCTGTGTGGGCTTCATAAAAGGTGGAAGTGTCCTAGTGGCACGAAATGGAATATTGCTTGGATAGCAAATTCATTATGTGGAAAGTCCGAATCAAAAGCCCACTGTGTGGGCTTCATAAAAGGTGGAAAAGTGTCCTAGTGGCACGAAATGGAATATTGCTTGGATAGCAAATCCATTACATGGAAAGTCCGAATCGAAAGCTCACTGTGTGGATGTCATCTGCAGACTGCATACTTCTGGTTTACGGAAGAACAGCCTATGGTGAACGGAAGGCCCAATATACGGAAGTGAGGCTAAGCAGCCATGTGCAGGACGTGACGATTCCTTGGGTGAGCCCAGTACCAGAGCGCTATGTATCGGCTCTGCAAGTATGGAAGCCTCATTGGATGGCGGGGAATGCCCATGGTCTGCCCCTGCCTTCCCTTGAGGGCTGACCAGGATCTTTGGCGGTTCTATATGGACCAGCTGGGATTGGGGATAACACCACAACAGTGAGAGTCAAACGTCCTAAGAAACCCCCGGGAAGGTTAACCCGGTCAACAAATGCCCGCAGAAGTCGGATGTGTCGGCCTAACGGCGCAAGAACGCAGCTCTGCTGTAAACAGGCACAACGCAATCACATCCGAAAAAAAAACTCCGGCTGAACGAAGAAGAAGAAGAAAAACTTGTGGGATAACGAGTTAGATCTCACATATATTAACTTGTGGGTTAACGAGTTAGACCTCACATATATTAGGTTGTTGGATAACGAGTTAGATATCACATATATTAACTTGTGGAATAACCAGTTAGATCTCACATATATTAACTTGTGGGATAACCAGTTAGATCTCACATATATTAACTTGTGGGATAACCAGTTAGATCTCACATATATTAGGTTGTGGGATAACGAGTTAGATCTCACATATATTAACTTGTGGGATAACGAGTTAGATCTCACATATATTAACTTGTGGGATAACGAGTTAGACCTCACATATATTAGGTTGTTGGATAACGAGTTAGATCTCACATATATTAACTTGTGGAATAACGAGTTAGATCTAACATATATTAGGTTGTGGGATAACGAGTTAGATCTCACATATATTAACTTGTGGGATAACGAGTTAGATCTCACATATATTAGGTTGTGGGATAACGAGTTAGATCTCACATATATTAACTTGTGGGATAACGAATTAGACCTCACATATATTAGGTTGTGGGATAACGAGTTAGATCTCACATATATTAACTTGTGGGATAACCAGTTAGATCTCACATATATTAACTTGTGGGATAACCAGTTAGATCTCATATATATTAACTTGTGGCATAACCAGTTAGATCTCACATATATTAACTTGTGGGATAACCAGTTAGATCTCACATATATTAACTTGTGGGATAACGAGTTAGATCTCACATATATTAGGTTGTGGGATAACGAGTTAGATCTCACATATATTAACTTGTGGGATAACGAGTTAGATCTCACATATATTAACCTGTGTGATAACGAGTTAGATCTCACATATGTTAACTTGTGGGATAACGAGTTAGACCTCACATATATTAACTTGTGGGATAACGAGTTAGATCTCACATATATTAGGTTGTGGGATAACGAGTTAGATCTCACATATATTAGGTTGTGGGATAACCAGTTAGATCTTACATATACTAACTTGTGGGATAACGAGTTAAATCTCACATATATTAACTTGTGGGATAACGAGTTAGATCTCACATATATTAACTTGTGGGATAACGAGTTAGATCTCACATATATTAGGTTGTGGGATAACGAGTTAGATCTCACATATATTAGGTTGTTGGATAACGAGTTAGACCTCACGTATATTAGGTTGTGGGATAATGAGTTAGATCTCAGATTCATTATGTTGTGGGATAACGAGTTAGGTGACCAGTTCACTTCCACATATATTAATTTAAAAAAATACATGGGTCCGTGATGTGATACTGCGATCAGAGTCTGCATTCCAGAGAGCAGGGAGGAATATGTGATCAGTCTCTCTCTCACTTAGCGAGATGGCGAACTCAGGCACACACAGACAGACAGAAAAAGACACAGACTTAGACAAACATTGAGAGAGAGAGACTGCAGAGACACTGTCAGAGAGAGAGAGAGAGAGAGAGAGAGAGAGAAACACTGACAGAGAGAGACACATACAGAGAGAGAAACTGACGGTGTCACGAAGGACTGTAGCAGGCTTGCCATTCACATATCCCTGGTGGATGTTTATTCTGCCTTTGGAATCTATTACCAAATTAGCTTCCTCATTGGCAATAGGAATGGAGTGGCCGCATGTTAAAATGCCATCTTCATAAAAGGTATTACAAATAGTACATTTATTTGAATTAAACATGTCAAACGCCTGTGCTGAGTTCACAGGGTGATTTTCTGAATGTTCTTCATCTGATGATGAACTGTCAAATAAGGCGGCATTTGCTTTCTTGGTCATTTGCCTTCCTTTACACGCATGACGCCAGTGGCCTTACGCTTTACAGAGGAAGCATTTTCGTGCATTTTTAAAGGTTTTACGTTCCTTATCCTGACTATTTATGAAGTTCTGTAAGTATGTAAGATATGCCGGATTCTTGTCACACATTTCACCTTGGTGGTGTGAAATGTTACAAAATCTACAATGATTGTATTTCTCAGAAGTAGGCTTATATGTTCTTTGCCTATTGTAGGGTTCTGATCGAGGTTTTTCATAGTTAGCAGCTGCTACGAAGTTTGTATCAGTAGCCTCACTAGCAAAACAATGTTTATTTGCTGAATAGTAAGCCGAACCACGTCTCTCAATCTGTTCTACACTCGTACATTCATTCTCTAGCAAAAATTTTGAAAATGATGATGGAAGGGATGTGATGATTTTATCCCTGATGATGAGATCTTCTAACTTATGAAAGTCTTTATTTACTTTGGTTGCTGAGAGCCATTTTGTAAATACGTCTCGGACTACGGAGACATAATCAGAGAACGTTTGAGTAGGTTTCGGACTCAATTTGCTGAACTGTTCTCTGTAACCTGCCTCATCTAGCATAAAATGTGCCATAATTTTTAACTTTAGATAGTGGTAATATTTTCTGAGGTCTTTGGGGATAGTCTCTGTGACTTTCAGAGGTTCCCCTGACAAACTACTCATATAAATAATGTTCCATTCAGAAACTGGGACCTGATAGTGGTCCATTAAGGTTTAAAAATTCTGAGTGAACGCTGCAATGCAGTCACCTGAGGTATAATTTCTCACAATACCTTGATACTTTTTGTACTGGTTTTCTTTTTCCAGTCTTTCAGATTTCTTAGACTGTTTGTCTATGGCAGTATCGGCTTCAAGCTGTTTAATTTTGAGTTGCAATTCAAGCTCCTCTCGTTTACTTTGAGCTGCTATTTCTGCCTTCCTCAATTCAGTATCTAACTCCGCTTGTTTTGATGCTCTTTCAGCCGCTCTTTCCTCGCGTTCGTTAGCTTTTTCTTGTACTAGAAGGTGTTCAGAATATTTTGTTTCGCTCCACTTTGTTAACTCGTCACCAGTTAACTTTAGCTTTAAACCCATCTCGATGAAGTCGTTTAACGAAGACATGGTGGAATGTTTAAATGACAATGAGTTATCAGACACACACTTTGTTACAAGGTGTTAGTAACGTGACAAATTTACAATCTTGTTAAACTTACAATTTATGCCCAAATTTGCATCCGAAAGTATATACAAAAAAATATACTCAAGTGTACTGGATGCGGTGGAGAACGGTTCACACCAGGGCTAGGAACTGTAGGGTCGTTACTTCAAGGACAAATGACCTCTACGGGAAACGGTTTCAGATGGCACAGAAAACCTGCTTTCTTTTGGTAGGAAATAAGTTAGAATCTACCTTTATGTGATGTGTATGCTTGTCACTAAGTTTTGATTAGGTTTGTATGGCGTTGAGTGTAATTGTAGGTCGTAATGTCGTCGGTCAACAATTTTTTTCAAATCACAAGTCGCTTTCTTTCCCAAACCTGCTTTCCACAAATAACTTCACAAATACAATCTAGATATATTTCAACAATCTACAACTATGATGGTACATCACTTACATCACGATGACATTCAGTACGGACATAGACATCATGTTTACAAGATGGCGACAAGGTCAAAATGGCGACAAGTTCAAAATGGCGACAAGTTACACAATCACCGATGTTTTACACGTTTACAAGTTCAAGCAATCTAAGAGGATGAGCTCTACACGTTCAAACAATCTAAGAGGACGAGCCTTCCACGTTCACACATGTCAGGATCTTAAACCTGGCTCGTTGGACCTAACATATGTGAGACAAGTACAAGTACAAAATGATTGGACTTGACACACAATGACACTAAGTTCAGTGGATTTATTTACAATTCACATGCAATACGATCTAGTTTGGCATGTGATAATCATTACTATACATATACAATACATCAGTACACTTACAGACAAAACCCACAGCTTCGCAGTCTATCTCACAAGATATACAAGCACTCGACTTTCGGGCACAGAACTACACGAAGCCTTTCTCAACCGACACGTCCTGTCATGTCCGAGTTCCCAAGCTGTCTCCCGGTTTCCCCGCACAGCGCTTGCCCTGTGGATTGGCTTCACGAGGACTGCGTGCGTCTTGCTTTGTCCTTGCCTGACCGCTGACTATCACGTCACCCAGCAACCTGCGGGCAGGTAACTGGTACTCGCCTGGCGGGCGTAACGATGTTACTGCATCCCGGTTGGCAACTATTCGCCTGGCGGGCGTAACGATGTTACTGCATCTCGGTTGGAGACATTAGAGATTCTGACAAATGTTGCATTTAATCATGGAATATGGCCTGACAAAGGTGGGTATTATTTGTATATAGATGGTGGTGGTGGCCAACGGTAAGTTTGGCCACTTATCTTCTGGTTCTCTGGCTTGCACAGTGAGTGAAAACTCTATTTAGTAGGCATAAGTGAGATGGAGAGTGATGCTTCACAATGTCACACAGGTTGGCACATCTAAAGCTTGGTGCTGAAGGTGTCAAATCCTTCTAATCTACTGACCACACTTGGGTACGGAAACTGCTCTAGGTATCTCTCTAATATATTTTAAATATATTTATGGCCGTAATACGCGCCAAAGATAAAACTCTTAACACTGTATAAGTATTTTCTCAGAGCCTAGTTACTAGCATGTTTCTACCCCGACGTCTGTATTGCGAAAGGCCGAATTTCGTATCTCTTCCCTGACCGGAAGTCAGTCGTGCCAGGGAGTTCGTTGTCGTAATTTCGCCGACCAAATTGTGAAATAGTCGTAGCCAAATTCTGTAACGTATTATTTCCCACTAGAGTAATAACATTAAATAGCAGTTGATTTATGCTATGGACGTGGCCTATCTATACATATATAATTAGGTATAAGTATGCAGATAAACTCGTATACAATTAAATAAGGGTTTTTAAAGAGAATTTACTCTACTTTACTCAAAAGATGATGGGGAAGCTGGAGACTTCGTCACAGAGACACAGAGAGACAGAGACACAGACACAGAGAGAACAATGACAGAGAGAGACACAGACAGTGAGAGACACTGACAGAGACCGAGACACACACACACACATATATATATATATATATATATATATATATATATATATATATATATATATATATATATAAACACACACACACACACACATACATATATAATACACACGCGTGCACACATACATAAGTACGTACATACAGACATACATGCATGCATGTATGCAACCAGATAGACAGACACACATACACACATACAGACACACCCATAGACAGACAGATATATACACACACACACATACGTTCAGACGGACACACACACACACATTCAGACAGACAAACAGACATAAATAAATACACACATACATACACACAGACACAGAACCCGACAGAGACAAATCATATATCAAAGTTTATGAAGTCTTCTTATAGTCTATGCCGAGGGGCGGTGGTGACCATGTCTGTCCACAACCTTCTGTCTCTTGTACTGCCAGTTATATCTTACACTGATGTTCCTCCATGCCATGATGTCAGACTGTCCTACATCTCCTCTGCCTCTTCTCCCCTCCATATTTCCCGTTGTTAAGGTGTGCTCCAGCTTTCCCCTTCTCATTACATACCCAAGAGATGTGGGCCATCCTGTACTGATCAAAGTAATCGACTTTATTTGTGAGTTACGTTCTTCCAAGGTATCTTCGTGAAAGTGACAAAAGGAACACGAACTGTGGAAAACTGGAAAGAAGAAAAAGAAAACAAACGAACTAAAACCAACAAAGAAAAATAATAGCTTAGTTTGAAGCTTAATAGACGCGGCAAATGAAGACATTACAGATGCTAATTTGAAATAAAGAAGGGGAGACTAGAGCGTCAGTAAGCAGCGGATGAATCAAACTAGACTACCGAGTTGTGGCCCTTTCATCTCTCCGGAGATATAAATAACCACATGAGGTAATCGAGGTAGGTATACTCCAGATGTGGCTTCTTAAGTGACTTTCCAGATGTGCTCTACAGCTCGAGCCAAGTAGGGGCCTGCTGGACTTATTCGTGCAGCACCTGGTCGCACCAGGATAACCTGGGGCTAGAGCAATTACCAGGTCCATGGAATCTGCTGTGAAGAAGTTATTAAAGGGGTGTCTTAAGAGAAATGATACCTAGATTACAATAACGGTAGAGAGGCAGGGCGGCGGAACGTTTGGCCCACGGGGCCGCATAAGGCATGCGAAATCGTTTGGCCCTCATTTCAAACTAAATTTATGCAACTCGAAAGTACTAACAGGGTGTATCTTCCCATTCGTAAAGGACAAAAGTCCTCCATATTTAACTAAGCTGGTGAATGTGCAAAATTAACTGATGCATTTAATGAAAGATTCAAGCACGTGAAAAGTAAACATACAGAATTGAACATCGTTGCTTCACCGTTCATCGTAGAACCAGCTGGTGTGTCAGATCATCATCATCATCATCATCATCATCATCATCATCATCATCATCATCATCATCATCATCATCATCATCATCATCATCACCAAGTCTCATGCCAGCTGGCGTAGGCGTTCATGTCTCTCCACATTTATCGGTCTTTGGTGTTCTGGATCAACTCTGCTGCTGATATTCTTCTATGCCACCGTCAGAATCCATCCAGCTTCATTTCTCTTGGTCGGCCTCTTTCTCCCTTCCCCTCGATCTTTCCAGTTGGCACGTTATTCTCTAATGCCTCTCTTCTCACCATATGATCGAAGAAAGCTGTTGTCTCTTTCTAATTGCATATAATGTTCTGGTTTCATTTCTTCATTTCTCTTTGTCGGCCTCTTCTTCCCTTCCCCTCGATATTTCTAGTCGTCACGATGTTCTCCAAACCTCTCTTCTCATAACATGACCAAAGAAAGCTCCAACCAACCAACCAACCACCCAACCAACCAA